>JAEIHY010016822.1:0-93747 GCA_018904565.1 Drosophila tsacasi | reverse complement strand
GCGTACTGCTGTCAAAGCATTTAAGATGCCCTCTCTATATAACTTTATACTCTTTGCTGAGACTCTGTTTATCTGAATTATTTCCTTTAGATGCTCCAATTCAGGCCAAGAAGGCCAAGTTCAACGAGACGCAGAAGATCAAGGCCGTCATCTCCAAGTCGGTCAACAAGAGTGTCGAGAGCGAGCTGCGTTCTCGCGCCCATGAGGGCTACATCCAGCTGAGCAAGGCCCAGGAGGCGGTGGCCAAGCACCACTCTACGCAGGCGGCGGCAGCTGCGGCGGCTAGTACCTCCAAGACCGTAGAATAGTTCACATTTTAGGCTTAAATATACTCTATACATTGTTGATAACTAAAAGAGATGTTTATTGTATAATGGAGAATTTATAAAAACAGTTTTAAGGGCCTTGCTTGCTTGCATTCAGCTCTTTTATAGTTTCGAAAATTCTTTGCTAGCCTCTTGTTTGAAATAGTTAATTAATATTTTGTATAGTATTAATATGCAGGTCAATTTTAGTATGAAGGGAAGTTAGTATTTTGCTTTTGTTATTACTTCTCTTAAATTTTTAGTTTTTCAGCATTTTCAAGTTTAAAATGTAAAAATATTCTATGGGATACATTTAAATAATCTTACTTATTTTACGGAAGCTTATTTCCACTATACTTAAAATATGTTAAGGTATTCGGATTCTATTGCATATTACATGCAATAATCACCAATATGTTCGCCAAAACGAAGGAATATTCTTTAAATTGTAGAAAAATGTCGAACATCTTATGCTGCCTTGTTTTTTTGCCCTGCCATTAGCTTGTTTGAATGCTCACAAAATTGTTCTTGCGTTGTCTCAAGGGCTTGTTGAACAAGCAGGCACTCCGTAGCAACTTTGACGTTTGCCCAATTTATGGCCGGACCTTTAGTATCCCCCTCTTGGCATAACTTTGGCATTCATTTTCCTACTTATCACAATCAGTTTGTTTAATTATAAAAATAGTTGGCGAACAAACTTTCCTCCGCTGACATTTATTGGACGATTCCTGCTGCAGTCGCTCCGCTCCGCCGTTCCTCAGTTCCTCAGTTCCGTTCCTCTAACGACAGCTATTCATGACAAACTTTTTTGGCATTGGCAGCTTTGACGAAGTGAAAAAAAATAAAGGTAAAAAATAAGGAAAAAGTGCAACTAACAATTTCTATTTAATTTTCGCAACGTTTCGTTTGCTATGCAAATTCTGCCCGCTTTTGATGTGCTTTTAATTAGCCAGCATCCCGCACTCACTCACATGCAGCCGGCAAAAATCCACGGCCAATTGCTTGCTGTTGTTTTTCTCCCTATTTTTTTCTTTTATCCATTCCCATGCACTTTGATTCGGCGCTTTTCAATCGCATGCAAATGAGCCCCCCATCGCTCAGTTGGGTGACAGGTGGGCAGCATCCGTGCCCAAGTCCCAAGTGCGCTCGTTTGTCGCTTTTCGAGCGTTTTGCGTTTTTAGTTTAGCACCAGAATTGAAGTGTTTTCAGCATGCAAATGCATTTTGGCACTCAACCTGCAATTGTGCGGGGGTACACCTTTATGGATTGGCAGTTTTAGCACCGAAGAGGACTCAAAAAAACACTCTAAAATCGAGCAGGAGTTTTAGTTTTATAACACAGCTTGTCTAGTTAGTGTAACTATGAATCTGTTGAGAATTAATAATTGCAGTCTCAGAAATGTTCGTTGATTAAAAATGAAATAAATGGTTGCCCGAAAAAATGATTTGAAATACTTTACATTACATTTTCACTGAATTTACAACTCAAAATAATTTATTGCATACTTTTAGACATCCATTTCTAATTTTTAAAATTCTAAAATGTTAATCAAAAATAAATTGTCTTGTTTTTTTTTAATGAATTAAATCTTGTAAATATCCGAAATGGGTTTTAAAATGTTAAATATGTATATGAATAATAAAATAGGAAAAGAAGTGTTGTTTTTTACATGTTCAATCTATTTTTATTTAAATTTCCATCTATATTTAATTTAACAAAAATCTTGGCTTCAAATCTGAGAGTATCATTTCCAGCTTCCAGGTTTCTTTATAAATTCTCCTATACTTGTTTGGGGGCTTTTAGCATGCCGTTTCACGTGATCAACTGTCAATCTGTTGGCACTCTACAATTAGAGGAACAGATTGCAGTGGAGACACCTGGAAATTGATGCCAAATCGAAATGCTTTTTGAAAAAAACGGAACCATTTTTCATTTCACTTTAAGCGCGCTCTGGAATCCGTGCTATCCCACTACAAAGAGACCCCTCTTGGGCTTTTTAATTGTATGGCTTATTTAATTGAGCATTGCATTTTGACCGCATTTGGCAGGAATTGATTGATTTGCCATTCAGCCACTCATCCATCCATCCATCCAACCGACCATCCCATCTCTTCCCCATGCCCACGGGGCTTAACTCAGTCCATTTAATTAAAATATATTCGGAACAAAAGGAGCGGCGGACACCTTTCACGCACTCTCGCACTCTCCACACACAAAGGATAAAGAGGCCCTGTCCAGAGCGGAAATCACACGGTCCAACATCCTTTTGCATTTTCCATCATTTAAATGATGCGTCTGTGTGTTTGCCGCGCTGCATTTGCCTTTGCCATTGCGTTTGCATTTGCTGGCTGCTGCCTTTAGCCGGTCGGCGAACTATTTGAATACCGATGTATGGTGTGTCCCACTGCCGGACATTCCAGGTAGCTGCTGCATCAGGCCTGCAGCAGTATCGACACTTAAACAAAAGTTTCAAAAATGTTATATTAAAAAATAATAGAGTGGAGATTTTAAAGCTATAAATTCGTTAAAAAGACCGAAAAAATTGTTTTCTTGAATGAAATTAATTATGCAGAGCAAAAGTAAATTCGAATTTTGAATTTCAAAACTCCCTATTAAAAACAATAAATTTATTTAAAAATAATATATATAAATATACACATAATTAGTAAAAAGTATACTTAAACCAATCCTTGAAGAGATAAAGTAATTATAAAAAGGTTTCATTAAACTTTTTTTTTATCTACACTTTCAATTTTATTTTTGTGTTCTTAGTTTGCATCATTATTTTATATTTTTTTTTATTAAGCAAATTAAGAAAAATTAAGATTTTTAGAAATAATTTTCGAAAACTTTATTTATTTATTTAAAATTTTATATATATTTTATTTTAAATAAATAAGTATATAATGTTTTTCAAAATCTTAATTTTCTATTTAAAGACTTAAATTGTTAGAAATTAGAAATTAAGATTTTTAGAAAAAATTATCGAAAACATTATTTATTTATTTAAAATTTGAAATATATTTTATTTTAAATAAATACATAATATTTTTTAAATTCTTAATTTTGTATTTAAAGACTTAAATTGTTAGAAGACTTTACATCTTAACCCAAATTATTTTTTTTTGTCTTATTTGATAAAGCCTCAATTTATACCCATTTAGAGTTACCAATTTTTTTCCATGTGCATGGCTACCACGCTTACCTGGCCAGGTCAGTCGCTGCGCCGCCTCATTGTGTGCGGGGCGAGCATGTAAATTTGTCCAACTGCAAAGGCAAACACTTGAAAAGCGAGCGACAGAGGACCACTGCTGGCGGCCACCTGCGGCATTCCACACCACACAGAACCCAATGTCGAGCCCATGCCATTCGATTCCATTCTTATTCTCCCTCCCAATCCAAATCCCAATACCATTCTCATTATTTTTTGTTTTCCAGTTTTTTTTGCATACAATCGAACGTTTCTTTGGTTCCTGGTTCGAGTTCTGATTTATATGATGAATGACAATGAGCTGGGTTTTGCCTATGTTTTGGGTATTAAGTTTTTCGCTTTACGAGTTCTTTTTTACACCTTTCAAAGGGGGATTATATTTTGGAGGAATCTAAATAATGCTGAAACCCAAATTGTATTTTTTAAGAACCAAAAGAAAATAAAAAAATGTTTTTGTAAAGTAAAATTATTAAAAGATTTTATAGTTTAACATCTTATGACTATAAAAATTCCAGTAATTCAGTAATTCGTATTAAGAACCTTCCAAGAACCTTGACTAATAGCAAATCAAAGCTGATTCGCTTCGGCAAGTGATTCCATTCAGATTCTTCTCCATTGCTATATCTCTCATATAGCTTCTATCGTTCTGCTAAATTCCCCATATATTTACCTGTATTCCCCCGATGGATTCACCTGCATTGCTAATGGACAATGATGAGCCACGATACCTATACGAAAATTATACCTTTAAAGGAACAGAGTGGAAGGGCAACGAAAATTCACCTGTCCACACGGATTTCTAACTTTTAATACATAAATTAAGGCTTTAAGCCGAAATGCGGAGGGAAAGGAAACCGAAAAAAAACACAAAGCAATCCACGGCATTAAAAAGATAAAGACCTGCCCGGGCATTGAGATATTCCACCTGCAGTCGTCGCAGTGGCAGTGGCAGTCGCCAGTCGCCAGTCCTCAGTCCCCAGTTCCAGATCAACAACATATAATAATCCCATCAGCATTTTTGGATACGCTTTGCAAATGAATTGTAGAGCGGCGGCATTCCCGGTCCCAAAACCGGACTCAACTCATCGCGGCTCCGAGGAGAGCGTGGATAATAATAATGTGGAACCGAAAATGAGCCCTGGTACGGGACTGGTCAACTGGAGGTTCTGCATTTGCACCTGCAACGGATCGGGGAACTTTGATGGGCCTCACTTGCGTGGCTTATAATTAAATTGGACTTGTAGATACAATTTGATATCCTCGCCGATGTGCTCCATAAAGCATATGAGCGCGCCAAGATTGCATAATGGTTTCTGAGTCAAATGAAATATGGAAATGTTCCATATTCAAAGGGGAACTCTTGTGAGAACTTCTAAGGAAATATGACTGAAATTTCGACAGAATTACCCCCACAAGATAGCCTTGAGCCTTGACTATCTGAAATTGGTTTTTGGGGGAAAATTTCCTGTGTCTTTCCTTGTTTTTTTTGAGGTATGTCATAAATATGCCAGGAATGAGTTGCATTAAAATAATTAAAAGAAATACATTTTAGATAAAGCAGACACAGTCTAAGCCCTGCTTAACGAACCGAATCTAACAAGCCTGCATAGTAAAACATAATATTATGTTGTCTTTTTTTTTAAGTTATTTTATGTTTCAGCGTAGACTAATCTATAAAATGATGGTAATAGCACTCGTATACTACAAATAAATATAAAAGAAATAATATATGATATAAGAGGTCCAAAAGTATATTTACATTATATATATTTACATATACATTTGTTCATTATTTAAAACAAAATACTATTTTTGACCTAACCCAAGCTCGTTGGCTATAAAAAAAAACCGACCTTGCCCAACTCTTTGTTTCTGTATTAAAATCAATTCGGTATTCAGTTATCATTTCCCATATCATTGGGCCCGGACATTATTCGCCAAACTGAAATATTAAAGCCCCGGGAAGCAGTTCACTTCCGCCTGCTGCGAATAAAAATTGAATATTATCCTTAAAAAAACTATGAAGCCCTGGAAGACCAAGGAAAAAGGAAGAAAGGAAAAGAGAGATAGAGAGAGCGGCGGAAAAAAATCTGTTGTTAAAACAACAACAACAAGCGGATGTAAATCGCCCAGCTGCATGCCAAAAACTGCAATTGTCATCAATGCGATGGTGCGGGGATGCAAGGATACACGGGCACACACACACACAAAGCCAATTCATAAAACAAAAGCATGAGCAAAAAGTGAATTTAAATAACGGATGTAAATAAACCACATGAGATCGATTACCTACCTCAACAGCGTGCGGGTGAGGTGACTCTGGCTGAGTCCTGCTGTCAGGACAACAGATGCAGGAACCGACTGCAGCAGCAGGTACAGCACACAATAATAAAGCATCCACAATATCAGTTAACTCAGGGCAGCAGCCGAGGATGCCAAAGAAAAAATCATAACGTCAGACGAAAAAAAGCACACACAAAGCAGGAACATCTGTTCCTCTTTTTTTTTGTTGTTGCAAGAAGCCCTTAAAAAAGTACGACAGGTTTACAATATATTAAAGCTAGGAGGAGGCAGGAGTTAGATCAAAAGATATAGGAAAGAAAATACTGCTGGGCATAATTTAAGGCATAAATTAAATAAGAACAAACTTTGTAAATGTAATCCCAGGATACAAAGGTTTTTCTTTGTCTTTATTTATTTTAATAAATTTAAATTGAAATACCTAAAACTATATATGGATATTCTTAATAAAAGTGTTGAGTATTGCTTCAAATAAAAATAAACGAGTTCTTCAAAGGATTCTTTGTGGAGCGTGGACATATTTATTAAATTCAATTAAACTTAAATTACTCTGTACACATATCATAAAATATTTAATGCTTGCAGAATATTTTTTACAATTCCGAAAAAACATCTGTCTCTCTGTTTAAAAAAACAAAAATAAAATCCGTCCAGCTTTAAATGCATTTAAGTCAGTTGGCCAAGTAGGAGGCATAAATGCAGCGTGCGGGAAAAAGATACAGAAACAAATTCAGCTACAGATACATTCACAGCAACAGCTTCAGATACAAAGGATGAAGCTGCCGCGGGCCTGGTCATCAGAGGACAAAAGCCCATTAAGCTGTAGCACCTGGACCGAAGATCATTTCAGATGAGCCCCCGAGGGAGTCAGCGTCAGGAGTGGAGCTGGCGACCTGGGCGAAGATCCCCATAAATGTGTCGATATTATTACGGTAAACAGTCTGATGCATTTTAAATTCAATTTTAAGCCCATCCCCTGCACTCTCTAATTGGGCCCTTTGCGAAAGCGGATCCCCTGCGAATAATGAGGCATGTCATCAACGGCCAAAGTGATTCCCTCAGCGCTGAAACGGGGCTTATTGAAAATCCATCAAAATGTTAAATCTCTTACCAACATTTTCGGGGGTAAACGCTTAAACAGTTGCTTATTACAGGGCCCGGGCCTTCATTGACCCACAAAGTGTGCAATATTGTAAAACAAATATATGTAGGGGTCGGGATTATCCATGGAAATCCATTAAGAAAAAGGAAAGTTGTAAGGGAAACACTTAGCGGCCTTGATTAAGGTTTAATAAGGAGAAAATAGGGTGTATTTTCTGTGGGAAATACATAAGTAAAATATGTTAACATCCTTAAAGATGAAAGAAAGCTTGCCTTGTATATTATTTAATGGAAATTACGTGATTAGCTTATGATCTTTTAGTTTAGAAAATATTTTAGTATGACAAGATTATGTTTTGTTCAAAAAAACTTAAATTAAATTTTGAAATCTGCTTGACAAAAGTTTCTGGGTTTGAAATTTTATTCCCTAAGTATTTCGAATCTTATTTAATTAGAATTATAAAAACATATATAATAGTATATCAAAGAGTCAAGAATGTTCCTACAGAATGTGTGAAGAAAATCACGCTTATAAAGGACCTTTGACACATGAATAGTCCAATCAAAATAAGTCTTCAGATCTTTTCTTTTGGGGATCCCTGCAAACCAATTTCAGCTGCTGGCAAACAAACAATTCCAAAGTCATCCGAGGGTCATTGTAGGGGAATTACCAGATACCAAAGAGTTTGCCGCCTCGAATGTGCAAAGAAAAGGTGCTGACCCAAGGACAAAGGATCAGAAAGGAGCCCAACGCCTACACAAGGACAATGGCTCAATAGAAACAGGCTCTCTGACTGAGGAATTTGGCAGAAAAATGTTCAAATATTCTTCAGTTGGAGGCGAAGCCGAACATTAATCATCATGGACGAATTGCAGGGGCAATCAGAAAGCCAGAACTCTGTGTGTAGATCAAGGCCATAAATGTCGCTGCACTTTTAATAGGACCGAGCTGATTTCTACGGACCATCCTTCTCACACTTTGCAGGGGCAGCTGGAAAACTAGAACCACAGGAGTCCGACGGAGATGCGGTCAACAAAGGGACAAAGGTCGGGCCAGTCATTTGAGATTCGTTAAAGAAAAATTACATGAAGTTTTTGCGGAGCAATTACCAGGTGTAAGAACAACTCCAGAGAGTTCTCCGGGGGCGTGGACTAATTGTTCGACCGACTCTTGGCCCCGTTTACAAGCGAAACGCTTTGGCTTTGGCCTGAGCTGCAATCGAAAGTGCGCTGTAATTTCGACCACCTTTTGTTGGCCAATTGTTCCCGAGTCCGGCCCTTTGTCGGATGCCGCCAATCGGGGCAACTTTTATTGAAAAGCCTTCGACGGCAGCCCATCCCAAGGACCATTGTCGGCGCTCTACTGAGGCGTTATTAATGTCCAGTGTCCACCGCAACCTGAGTTTGATTTGTGAGCTCTTTGCCTTACGGGAATTGGCAATACTCGGAAGAGATCGTTGGTCTGGAAGGGCTTCACTCAGAAATCAGGTCAGATTTTTAAAGAAATAAATTATATTTGCTGATATGGAGTATATATTGTTTTATTTTTGATGTTTAAACCTTATTACATTTTCTTTAAATACATTTTAGATGCTGTGATAAAAGTATTACCTAAATGTGTTGATTTTCTTGAGTGCTTAGATCAATCTCCACTTAACATTATGGTTTAGCTGCTTTGTGCCCTCGATTTTCACTTTGTTTTCGAGCAATCGAATCTTCAGCTTGAACCTATCGACAAACCATCGCCAGACCCACGGGCACTTACCATACTCCACTTACTTCCTATCTATCAGCTCGATCTGGCCGCATTTCCTCTTGGAGTATTCCTGTTTTGGGCCGCAACTTCCTTGGCATTGTGGTGTATTTTCTGTTTTGTATATATATATTTTTTTTTGCAAACTTCTCGGGTGTCAGGGAGGAAGTAGGTGTACATGTTGTGGTTGATTCGAGTCTGATACCTGCTCCTGGCAAGGGATGCTGGCTGGAGTCGCCGTGTCCTGAAAGCCGATATGGTAGGTGTGCGTTCCCGGTTTTAGGCATTTGTCTAAAATGCGGTTTGGCCCGGCATTTAATTTCTATTTGAACATTGCATTCGCGTAATTTGAGCCCTACCCACAGGTGGGGATGAGGATGAGGATGAAGACGAGGACCGGGGAATTGGAATTGGAGCAGGTTGTCTGTCCATCGTTTATATATTCATGTTACCGTAGAGAGCGATTTTCCCGGCTTCATTTTTTTTCTCGTGTTTGTTTGGCTTTCCCTCAAATTGTGCGTGCTAAAAACAGTTGACATTTCCATGGGCGAGGCTGTCGTCTGGGGGCCTTTTCCTTTGGCAGCTTACCGGAGCTACCTGCCGCTGCCGCTAGCCGGCAAGGCAACTCACTTGGCGCTCCTTAAAATGTCAAATGTACCCGGCGACCGTTATCCATATACCACTCTATATGTGTACATATCCCACATGTGAATGGAGTTCCCTTGCCTTGAGCTGCTAATGGAAATTGCGGTTGACGGAGGCGTTTGGCGACGACTTCCTGTCGTGCTCACAGAGCCCCCGAAGAAATTTATGCTAAAAGGTTGCCAGTTTGACTTTTGGGGGGAAAGTTGGAGAGAGCGAGAAATGCGCTTTCTCCCTGACATATCCCGCAATTTAGGGCCGCCAAGGCGGGTTATCTATTAGAATATGAGGTATTTGTGCTGCAAAAACGAATTTCACTCATTCATATTCCATACTCCCTTTCAGCAATTTGCCTAGACGGAAGTCCTGGCCCAGCCCATGTCCATATATCCTGCCTGGCGACCGCTGTCCGTACGTGAGTGCGTGCGGCGGCGGCGCCTGGGAAAGCATTCTGTGTAAATGCTGGGCAAACAAGCTCAAGACTAATTACGACAGGGAGATAGCGGCAAAGCAGAGCTCCAAGCGCCACGCCAGGATCCAGGATAATAATCTAAGCAAATTTATCAACACACATGAAAAAAATATGAAGGGGGAAAAAAACAGGCAGCAGACAGCCGAGGGAGATACGCACCAGAACAACGAGCGAGTGAAAAATTATGCGATGCAAAGGACTCCAGGCAGACACATGGAGCACACAGAGCGTCAAAAGGACGAAGGGTTTCAGGAGTGTGAGAGTCAGGGCATAAAGGGCCCTGGTCAGAGCTGCCATCCTAGCTGTTCTGGATTTGCTCTCTTCATTTATTTGCATTTATTTTGTTTAAAAGTTGAACTTTTCACATTTTAAATTTTTTAATGTAATACAATTTTTCTAAATTTATTTCTTCATTTTAATGAAGTTCTTTGTCATAAAACCATTGTGCATTTTCCCCTAAAAAACTACACTTTTCCTGGCTAATGTGTTAGCTTTGTCCAAAGGAAAAATGGAAGCCCACCCTCGCGCCTTTGGCCAAATAAAAACAGACAAATCCAGCTGAATGAGAGCTTAAAGGGCGGACCTCTCCCGGACTAGCCAGACAAAAGGATATTTGGGTGTGCCGCCTACTTTCCCAGGAACTGGAAAATCTGATTTCCTTTTTGGCAAAGATCATTAGGTGAACACCGCCTACAAACAAATCCCGTTCACAAATATTTGCCAAAGCATAAAACAAGAAAATCTGTGCCGCCGTTAAAGATGTTGCAACATGGCCTAATCCCAGATCGTAATGTCCTAAGCCGGCTCGGGATTAAATTGGCTTAAAAGACGACCTGGAACCTGGAGCACACAAAGGTGAAATGTATACAGTTTAATTCAAGGATTGATCCGTCTTCCGGTGCCGCAAGTCTGCGGGAAATGGGGTTTCCCACATTGCGAAACTTTTACTACGCCGCGGCGTTTGGAGGCAATCATCGTCAGGCTCCGGGGCACATTAGCATTTATGAACTTTTGGCCGAGTTGATTTTTTCCAGGATGGGATGACTTTAATAAGATTTTCCATAATTTCATGCGCTTGTGCATATTTGGCAGTCAATTAATGTCAAACTAGTTTCCCTTCTCACCCAGGCAATCGATCAAAATATAAATGCATCACGAAGGGTGGTGGGTCGGTGGTGCAATGAAATAATTTGACATTATTCATATGACCCGACTCTGAATATGACCGATAACCTAGATGAGCGGAGGTGTTGATGTTTGCCCCGTTGAAGAAGAAGTTGTGGGAACACACCTTGCGGCTTCTTCTTGGTTAATGACTCCCGTTTTTATTACGTTTGCCATCAATTTGATATGGTTTTAGGAAGGCAGCCAAGGCTCATTTGAAACTATATAATCGGGAAATTCATGGGAGAACTTCTGCTGATAGAGATCCAAAGAAGTTCTTTATTAAGATTAGTGTTTGATAAGAGCCAGAAAATGGTAGATTCCATGCTCGAAAGATCCCTCAGGCGTGGGTTCTTTAATATTATTTAAAGGTGAGAAAGTTCTATATAATTGTCTTGGGGTCTTTGGTTTTAAATTAATTTTATTTCAACTGGTAAATTAGTATTTTGAAAAGAACAACTAGTAACTCTAAGAGGAAATGAGATGATTCATTAAAAAATGGGACGTATTTTTTATTTTAATCTTTCGAGCCGGATAATCAACATATATTTCTTAGTAAAACCCTAATTGGTATTTTCCACAATTTAAATCCAACATTAAGTAAACTTAAAATTAAAACAAATCCATTGCGTAATCCCTTAACGCGATTCAACAATCTTGCGGAATATATATTTATAAACCCCGCCAAATGCATTTCATTAAGTTAATTAAAATAAACCGAAAATCCTCAACCAGTCAAATGGAATTTTGCAACTTCGTTACCATGATTTTATTCCCTACCGCGCTTTGGCTTTATTAAAAGCGTCATTTTAAATGCCATTTTGCATTATGAATTTAATCCAATTGTTGATGGAACCAAAAGGAACAAAAAAAGGCACAAAGAAAAAAAGAGCACAGGGAAACAACAATTGAATGAAACGGTAATTAGTTAATATATTAATAACATATAAACTGCTCATTTATGAATTCAATTAATGTTCGCAGACGCGTGTCCGAAGTGGATTAAACTCTAATTTAATAACCCGCCTGTGCGCGCACACAAAGTACTTGAATTTATGAAATGGAAACCTCAAAGCGGTTGACAGTTGCCGTACAATGATTTACACCACCGAACTGTCAACGGCCAGAGGATAGGGATGCGGACCAGTTGCCGACACATGGCCGCAGGATAGGGAGTGGGTATGGAGATCGGGGATCGCCTGTCAATATCCCAGAGGCAGGACCAAAATCTCTGGCCACAGATGCGTTTACAACTCACCAGAACGCCCTCAGAGAGTCTCCCACATTCCGCATATGTCATGGATAGATGACTACTTAAGGGAGCTGTCAATTGCCTAGGATAATGCTCTGTGCTCCGCTCAGAATGTGTAATTTATGCTTAAACCTCAAGATCTCAAGTGGATCCGCTTCTCGGGATCGTGGTCGGTCTGCTCGCATCTGTGTAACCCTAGATCTCACTCCGCCCCCAGAGAGCTCCCTGAAGGCTCCTCCTCCTCCTTCGGCATAATCACATTGTTGACTGCAACTGCAACTAATTACAAATCAATTCGTATCAGCCCCCAGAGGGAGATGCAGGCCCCAACCGCAACAGGAAGCGTGGATCGCGTGGATAACCTCCTTAACACCTGCCCGCACCCCATTAAAATTGAGATGTTATATAGCCGAATGTCAATGCCAAGTTTTAAAAACAGAGAAACACGAAAATAAACTGACATCTCTAGCTGGGCCGTAAATTAGTGGAGACACATCCTCTGACATCTCTCCATGTTGGAGTGATGAAATGAGCTGCAGAAAAACTCATAAAAATGTACTGGAGTCCCAAGGAGATGGATCACATTTGATGGTTGGCATTTATGATCCCACAATTGAGATATACGAGAAGATGGAGTGGTCTGTGAGATATATGAAATGAAGATATAGCAGAGGTATAGATAGTCAAAAAGCAAAAGATGGATATGAGTTAATGGATGTTATTCTCAGTCATGCGAGAACGATAGGAGCATTAAGAGGTATATATATTATTAACTGACAATAGATAAGAAGTGCTTCCTAAACTATTAATTAACAAAAAGAATTTTAGTACTTACTTTAGATCTAGAATTTAAAGAATTTCATACATTTACGCCAGTCAATAAATATTTTTTCTTCCACAATAATCGCATTATTTACAAACAATAAAATCCAAAAACAAAATCAATTAAATACAAAATATAATAGGCAATCCAAGATTTTTTATTTATACAAACAACTCAAGACCTTTTCGGCAAATATGTGTTACGTATCCTCCAAGATTGCATTAACCCCGATCCCATTTCTTTTATTTGTTGTTTTCAAAATCGAACTCCTTCCTTTAAGCTTATTAATACTCAAGTTTCCCTGTTTGTGTTTTATTTTTTTGTGTTTAATTCGGGAACCTTTCTCAAACTGTGGCGTACATAAGCACTTCAGCTTCGATGCCTGGCCATTGTCTGGGGATCCCGAGAAGAAAAGAGGAATCATTTGTCTTCTAATTATGATTTCAATGGCTTGGCAAAATCAAAGAAGGCGTAATTCGCTCTCACCATTTGCCGGAATATTCGGCTCTCTGGTCGGGTCCTTTAAGGCGGCAAATCGAATCAAAGAAATAGCAAACAAACAAATAAAAAAGAAAAAACAACGAAGAACAACGGAACAGGAGACTCTTCTGGGGTATTGTTGACAGGCCGCAAAACGCACTCAAAGGACAAAGACACAAAAGGAGCGGAAAAAGCGATCAGAGAGCCAACAAAAAGCAAATGAAAAAATATATAAAGCAGACATCACACATGTCCAAACGTGAGGTAAACCCAGCTGAAAACCCCTAAGCAAACCAAAATCCAAAACCAGATCCCTGCGGCCAGCTTAGGACTCCGTTTTTTGGCCTCAGTTCCGCAGCTCTTCATCTCCTTTGTTTGCCGCGACACTGTGTCGTCGTCCTTAAGCTCTTTAAGCGAAATTAAAACGTTTCACGCCGCAGCAGGAGGTGAGTCGGGAATTCATTAAGATGCCTTAAGTCCTTTAAATCAATTTTGCAACGAAAGAGGGGAAAGTTATTGCTAAGCTCTCAAAATGCATTAAAATATATCAATTTTCTATTTCATAATACATTACATTACATAATAATTTTTCTAATAATTTACTTACTTAAAAAGCTACTGGTTTAAACCAAGAATTACCCCCAGAATCCTTAAAAACAACCCACTTAAAGACCTTACCACCGAAGACCCCACCTTTTCGAATCATATTTAGGTTAAAGTTTTACTTTATTTAACTTGTTTTTGGTTGGATTTATTCAGAGCACCACGCTTATCAGGTCCAGGGCACTGTGTCCACAGTTGGCCACGTATTCGGAGCAGCCCAGGCCACGCGTGCCCGCATCGGTGGCCTCGTACAGCTCGTCCACGTGCTGCAGTTCCTCTTCCGCGGCACTCGTCGTCGGCCTGCGGCAAAAGATATTATAATTAGTGAAGGAAGTTCTCTCTTGCCATCCTCTTCCTTCCTTACTCACATGAACAGAATCTGAAAGAGGCTGCCCAGCAGCCCATTGTGGGCATCTAGGGGAGCCTCGCTGACCTCGCAGATGACGCGGAGCAGGCAGGCGGAGCCATTGAACCCGTAGTGGGACAGGTAGTTCACAATGCCACGGTAGAAGTCACGGCGCCGGATAGAAGGTGGCGATCCCACCGAGCGGCGCCTCACTTCGGAATCATCCTCTTCCTTGCTCTCCTTTTGGGTAGCTTCCAAGTCTTCGGTAGCTTGGTGACGGGCATTGATGGGGGTCACATTGCCAGGAACACCCATAAAGGGTCCGTCAAGTTGCCACTGAATTATGGATGAATTGGTTATAAAAATATTTATTTACTTATGAATTTAGTTTCCTCTCAGAAACTCACCCTATCAATCCACTGATTGTAGGAATCATTTGAGGGCAGTGCATAGTTGGACTCAAAGTTGAAGGCCATGTACACATTTTTGGGAGACAAGTCCAAAGGAACAGCCACGGCAGCCAGTAACTACAAGTAACTAAGGCGTAAATCCCATCGAATTTATATCTTTGGCAATATATACTCACCCCAAAAGATCCCTGTCTTGGAAAGACCAGAAATCCCTGAACCAATTCCAAACTCAAAACTAAAACCAGTACCCAGACAAACTCCCAGTCAAGTGCACCCATCTTGAAGAAAGTTCTTGGAGCAACTAAATGCATTTTGCAAAAATAACAGGTTGTAGAAGCCATTAGAATAATGGACATTGGAATTGGCAGCTACTCCGCTGAATGGGTGAGAAGTGGCCGAGAAAAGAAAACCGGAATATGCAAGATTTACACGGTTACCACTTGACCCCGTCTTCAGTCTCCAGAGCGGAGGTGCTAATTGCTAGAATGTGTAACATTCTCGCGCGAGAAAGTAGATGTCTTCTTCTGGCCGCCGGGAACGATTGATCCGCGCCGTTTTTATTGAGAAATCAAAATGGAAATTCGTGAGCCCGAAAAAAAGAACAGCAAGCATATGGATTAGTATCTCAGGGAACGGGCTGGCATTAGCACGCACCGGTATTCGCTCTAAAAACAAATAAACACATGAAGTCCAGTCTAGGCGTCATAGTGGCCAGTTGCCTTTTCTGCCAGGTGATGGCCTCCCTGGGCAGTCTCTCCAAGCACCAGAGAAGCAAGAGAGCGCCCATACCCTGGCTGATTTATCCTACCACCTCGCCCACCCGTGTCATGGTAGGATGATAATGAATACTTATAGATTTCAATCCTAACTTACTTGATTCTTGTTTCAGTTCATTGGTGGCATTGGTATTCCTCTGGAGGATCTCAACTACGAGGCTGTCACTACCGGGTATGTCCTCAAGGTGGAGTACTGGCTGCCCACTACTCCCGATGATCTGAGGACACCCACAGCCCTGCCCCTCACCCAGGTGGCCACGCCAGGTATCACAGGTGCGAGAAGGCAGCGGAAGCCCATGTTCGAGAACTTTCTGGTTGGCGTGGATGAGCTGGGAAAGAATACAAGAAAGCTGCTGACCAGGACCAACAAGGTACTGAGCAACTATCGATGGACGGTCTACAAGGGACTGGAGGGCTTGGCGGATCGACTGGGTTACCAGGGCAGGATCTGTGTGCTCAAGAGCATCTGCGAGGCGGCCGAGGAGCCCTTTCACTTTGCCAATGGGCTCTTTGCGGATATTATGCACATACTGTTAACGTGAGTAATGTTTCTATTATGATTAAAAAGTTAAATAATTTTAATTTAATTTCCTCCTCAGACCCTCCTCCTCCGTGGACAAGCTATCGGAGCATGCGGACAACGAGTATTACTATGCGGAAAAGGTGGGTCATTCTGGTGCTGGCTGCGATCGGGTCTTCAAGGAGTGCCGGCTCAGTTTGCTACAGCATTTTAGTGAACTGCATCACAACCTGGACAAGTTCTTGTTTTGAGAAAATAAATCGAAAGAATTAATTAAGCCAAAACTTTCGCTCAGTGTTTTTAGGACCTGGTGATGTGTAAAAACAAATCTCGGTCTGCATGGACGGAGTGTTAATTGAGAGAACGTGAACTTTTGTGGAGCCCAGAAACCTAACAGTGTGGGCTAATATATTGGATCCAGTTCCAATCGTGACTAAAGTGTGCTATATAGCCCACTTTCGGTTTTTTCTAATCGAAGAAAGTAATCAGTTCCAGTCGGTTGCTGGTTATTAAAGTGAGATCATATCGAAGTTTGCTAATTTAGTGATCATTCTGCTCTTGAGCTGTGTGGTTATTGTAAACTGAAAGCACTTTTTAAGGACTAAATCATGAGTGTTTTAATAAGATTAATCCTTTTTGTATTTAGTTTTGTGAGTTTTTATACAGGCGCTATAAGCCTTCACAGTGAGAGTGATATTTTAGTTAGAAAAGCTCGATGGCTGCCCCTGATTTACCCTAGAGGTAACCCCACACGTTTGCAGGTCAGCACAATATAATTTCTAGCTTCAGAATTTGGAAGGATAAAACCGACTCCCTTTCAGATGATTGCTGGCTTTGGTATTCCCGTGGAGGATCTCAAAACGGAACATGTGGTCACAGGTTACGTCCTAAAGGCCGACTATTTTCTGCCCTACGCCGCCAAGCAATTGAGGGTCAAGGATGTCCATGGAATCACTGCCAGGCGGCTGCCCGAGAATGCCACAATCTTTGAGAAGATCCTGCAGAAGTCCGGGGAACAGATGGGTCTGGATCCGATTATCCTCCAGGAGGATCTGCAGGCCCTCGGCAGCTATCGCTGGTCGGTCTACGAAGCCTTCACTGCCCTGGCTATTCGCATGAAGCTCAACGGTCGAGTCTGTGTCCTGAAAAGCATCTGCGAAAGTGCCGCCGCTCCTTTTGACGATCGGAATGGTCTGCTGGGCGAAGTCCTACACATCCTGCTCACGTGAGTTTACGATCGTGGGATCGTTGGAATATCGAAGACTTGATTATATGGCAACTTTGTATTTCGTAGACCTTCCAGTTCGGTGGATCCCCTCGCGGAGCACTCGGACAACGATTACCTGCAGGCTGAGAGACTGGGAGCAGCTGGCAGCGATTGCGATCAGGTGTTTCCAAAGTGTCCCAAGTCCTTGTTGGAACATTTCAGCGATGTCCATCATTTGGGCAGCGAGTTCCTCAGCATGATGGGTTGAATTGGAAAGTTGGGTGTGGTGAAAAATATGTGATATTGATATTTAATCTTTGTTTATTATAATAATTAGGTTTGTATTTACATATATATTTATATTTTTTTATATATTAATATATAAAAAATAAAATTTTGTACACTTTTTGTTTTCCGAAAATTTAAAATCTGAATGTCAGTCTGAGAACGACCTCTGTGGCCCAGGGCACTTCCTCTTCGGTTGATTTCACCGGCAAGGGCGTGAAATTTATGCAAATATCCACATAATAACTCTTTTTGTTCTCCTGTCCTGGGCTCATCATCATCTTTGGATATTCCTCCACGCTCGGGTGGTCTTTTCCCTGCCCCGTCTCTCTGGCTATCTAAGCGTACGCATCTCGCGGCCTCTTTAGGCCCTATTGTCTTCTAATTCAATAATTACAGCCCGTGCTTTGGCTACCGGGGAGGTTGGGTATTCGGTTTTTGGTAGTCGGGACTCGGACCCACCACCGTCTTTGGGTTCGTCTTGGGTCTGGAACAAATAGGCGTTTAAATGCAAATGTCTGCGCTGTAATTAATACGCATAATACGCGTATTATGCTAATGCCAATGTCATAATGACTGGAGGAAACCCGAAAGAAAGAAGACGAAAATGTGCAGTTCACACTCCGCCTGGGGTTCGGGCTCAGTCATATATTCATCACTGGCGAGGAGCTGCATTGTTAATGCTCCGAAGTACTAATTAGCTTTGACAAAATATACACACCAAAACAAAGCTACTAAAAATTAGTAGCAGCGGGGTCCGGGGTCTCATCTCTCCGGGGATATGCTTTGGGGGACTTTCTCTAATGAAGTTCCCCGGCCAGAGCTCCAGTTCCCAGACACAGACACAGGCTCAGGCACTTGTCTGCGATGACAGAGCCCCGATAAGAGCTGGAATATATTTTGACAGGAGTCAGCGCCGTCGTCTGGCCAGAGATCGAGATCACTGGGATCTGAGCATAAACTAGAGAAGAGCGGAGAGAGAGAGCTGCACCTTTCACAATTTTCATGTTGTGTTCTGTTGTGATTACCTTTAACCCCTTTACGGTCCACGGAGCCCCTCTGCTCTTTTTTGCCTCTCTGCATTTTGTATTTTTGAACTGGGGGGAAAATATTTTCGTTTTCATTGCCTTTCTTTGGAAACAATTTGTAGGAACATGCAACTTAACGAAGTAATCAGAGGCCAACTCCAAAGAGCGGGGGCCAGATGCTTATCCGAGGCCAGAGAGCCGGCAGCCAGCAGGCAGCAGCCAGCGACAACTATTTTATGGCCTTATGTGCCACAAGGAGGATGTGGATGAGGTCGAGGATGCTGGCACTCTGTCTGCCGCTATATATGGCTGGGATTGCTATTTTTGGTTGCCTGCGGGCGGGTAAGTGGGTCGCACTCGCCCCTTTCCCCTTCCTTCTGTAATTTATGCTGCGTAATAATTCTTGGTCTTGGTCCACAACTAAGTTGGTAAAAACAATGTAACAAATTGTTCTGCTCCGTACCTGCAGTCCGTTGCGTATGCAAATGTCAGTATTGTATGTGCCAGTATATTGCCCTAAAAAGGGGTGGACTAGCGATTTATATCGAAGAGAAAATAGCGATATGAGATATCGAAAACTATCGAATTTAATCTAAAGTATTATGTTTTTATATGAATGTAATTTTAAAATATTTTTATATCATATTTTACCATTTTAGTACCTCGAAGTAGTACACATATGTTTTCTGGCTAAAAAAAATACATTTGAACTTGATATCGAAGAATTATCGAAAGTTATCGATGAATTAATATTAATTTAAATCTTGAAAAAAGAGTTTCTAACCGATTTTTTATTTCAAAAGTCTTCTATTATATTTTTAATTTAAAATAAGATAATAAAGTCTAATTGCATTTATATTCATTGATTTTTTAATGAATTAAATCTTTCCCTGGCCTCTTCTCTGGGGTGGAACCTAACTAACTAGCTCAAAGCCCTAGCTCCACTTCAACCTATTAATTTCCCATCTTGAGGTTTTTAAGGGCTTTATCGCTCAATTTACAACGACTCTCGATCTATATCGCAGCCGGGTTCAACCGTTAACGGTTACCAAACTCCCCGAGTTGGCCCATAAAATTACACAGATCTTATCCGAGAATTCGTATATTTCATGCTAATTAAAAGGCCCAGATATTTGTTTAGCGATAAACCATAATTAATTGTGCTTATTTCTATTCCCATTCCAGTGCCAGTGCTACTCCACCTGCTCCCTGATTGAGTTGTATCTGGGAATCAGTTTCAGGTGGTTTCGGGCGCCATAAACTAAATCGAAACGTGGGTTTGGGGCTGGAAGCCCTTCGTGGCCGTAACTCCCTCGCCACAGCCGTCATGACGTATGCACATTGTCATCATAACTCCGGCCATTGTCTCTGATTCTGACTCCCAGATATATCTTTTCTTTGCTTTGCATAATTTCGCCCGGGGTGGCGTGTGTGTGTGTTTTCTGCGGGGGCGTGTGTGTGAACTGCAGTTTATTATTTAAACAACGTGACTAAATTTACGTAGTGCCAAAGGAGAGCGCGGCGGCACTGGGAGAGAAAAACACCCGCAGGTGGTAAAACAATAATAGTAAACGCTTGCACGGTGGTTAAATCACGGTTGGAGAAAGTTTCAATGTGGAAATTCGCAATAATTAACGGAATAATAAACTCAAATTAGAGAAATGTTAATAAATATTTAACTTAGTTCCTGAATTTAAAACCTTAAGAAAATAATGTTCCTCTCTTAAGGTTTATAAGTTCATCACACTTTTAACTTATTATATTTCTCCCCATAAATTTGTAGTTTTAATTGTGTCAATACGAACATCAAACCGCCTCTTTTTCATTTCTTGGCTTAAGTATTCGATTTAAATAGTCTCTTATATATTTCAATAAATATTTAATATATTTAACCCAGTCCCTAAATTTAGAAAATAGTTTGTCTAATCTAAGTATTTAATTATTTTGGATATAAGACTCCCCCCTTAATCAATAATAGTAGACACCCTTTCAAAGAATATGTAATTTGTTGGTTCTATTAACTATCTACTAGCTTTTCATAAAACTTAAGTAATTACAAGGATATCAAATAATTTCTTATTTTAAAATACACAAATTTTATAATTCAATTAACCCTGGCCACACTGTGCATAGCTCCAGCTTGGCATATGCAAAGTGAGCGTAGCTTTGGCCCCAGACAATTTTCGCATGATAAATCGTTAAAGGAATATGGAAAAAAAAGCGCGAATTGTAACAGAAATAATACACACAAAAAGCGAACGAGCGATGAAGGAGAGAAGATAGCAAGGCAGAGCCGAGAACTGGAAGAACCCCACCTGGCCCTATGCCCAATACCCATACCTCCTACCCCCAACCCTCCTTTCGGCGCCCACGCCGCTGTCTTTTGTTTATGCAAAAAGCTTCGCGGAATTGGCGCTACGTACGTGCCAAAGCATTTCATGGTCTGGCAACTTAATTCACCAGGATGGCCCCCTCTCCGGGCATATGTTCTTGGACTCCAACTCCGACTCCCCCTCTTTTCGACGGTGGCCCTGCCATGTTCCAGTTCCAGTTCCATTTCCATGCGGGTTCCCATTTCCATTCATCTTCTGTTTGCCGGCGTCTGTGTGTTAGTGTTTGTTTTCACCGACCCGCCCCGTCACCACGCCTCCTTTTTCTCCGGCGCTCACGTGTAAATTTTCTCAAATAAATCATTAAAAGCTGCGCGGCAGCCACAGCACATTGACATTGTCAGAGGCTTTGCACCCACTCGCAGGATCCCTTTTTATGGCACCTTCGACCTCCCCTTGAACCTCCCTCTGGACCTCCCCTGAGACCACCCTTTTGACCCCTTTGTATCCCATTTTGGAACCCCTTTTCCAGTCTCTGGTCTCCCTCCTTCAGAAGGCCGCTCTTTTGATAGTAATCAACGTGGGAGTCCTCATTGTAAGTGCTCCTTCCCCCTTACTCATCGCTCATCGTTCGTCCTCTAACTCAGGTGCATCTATTCATAGATCCTTTGGATTCCTTCATAAAGCGCCGTGCCATTGCACTCACCTTTTATCCAGGGGCGACAGGTGTGTGCGTGTGTGTGAAGAGGTTAGTTAGTGGCACTTTAGCGCTAAAGTTTATACATAAATTTGTCATTGGCATTCAGTTTGCCTCGCATCTTTTCCATCTGCATGGCCCCACATATCACTTGTGCATTTTCCTGCACTGGAGGAAAAATCGATGAGGAAATTAAAGAGGAAATATGAATTAAGTAAAGGAATACGTCTATAAGGTATTACCTGATAGGATAAAGTTAAACAGCTATATGTCATATAGGGAAAATATTAGGCTGAAATGTATTACAGAAACCTTAAGAAATTAAATATTAATAAATACTTAGGAATATATGAATATAAATGACACAACCTTAACTTTCTATCTGGAATTTACCATAATATTTCAAAGAGGTCACAGCTATTACTAGGGTTTTAAAATTTAATTTTTTCTTTAATTATTTCTCACATTTCATACCTTTTAAGCCCAAAATATTTGACTTTTCCCCGGTGCATGCCGAGGGCAAACATTTGTCTGGGCTTTTCCGTCTATAGCTTTTCATGGCTATGCATTCAGGCTGTGCTTTCCTTTGATATTACTTTAGTCTTTGCATTCGGGGTGCTTTTTAATTAAATCGAAAGACTTCCTTGGAAAAGAGACCCCTTCCCCTCCGCTTGCGTGCACCTTATGTTGTCTTGCCACCTTAACAACTCATTTTTCATATGCAGTCAGTTCCACCCTCTCTCGCGTTCCTTGTTGCCATAATTTACAAGAAATCTGTTGTTGTCTTATTAGCGAGCGGAACTCGGGCCTTGGCGCCATCTGGCCTCAGATGCTTAGCAAATTGAGCGATCCTCGGTGACTTGGCACCTTCCCAAAAACCGCATCGCGACAGGGACATGAACATAAATAAATAATCGAAGTGGAAGAGCGTGTCGAATGGCCCACAGCTGTGTCTCTCTGATGCCCAGAGTCGAGCAATTCGCGATGCCCTTGCCGCCCCTCAATTTTTATTGCACAATCAAGTGCTGCAGTTGCGAAGAGGGCGCCGCCACGCCCACTTCACGCATCGGGCCTACACACACCTTTGAACTGAGAATGTGCCGCACTTAACGCCCAACTTTTAGAATATAGAGCTATTGGGCACTGAGAGAAAATTTGAGGGATATCGATTTGAAATGGGAATATTCATGATGTTAAAATCAATTAAATTTTTGTTTGTAAGTTAGAATGGTTTTAAAATGACTTATATGGGGTCTTAAAATAAGTAGTACATTATTTTAGGCACTAATTAGATTCACACAATTTGTATACTAAAATTTTATTGATTTAAAATCCTTATAATTCTATTTTAACAGAAGTTTATTTTGTCTACAAAATAAATGTACTTTATGTGTACAGAAAAGCTTATAGCCATAAATAAATGCTTAAGAATATATATTTTTCTATATATATTTTGACAATATATAAAATAAGAATATATTATATATTTTAGACCTATATTTTACAAATATATAAAAAGTAGAATCCTCTTTTCGTGATAAATTATTACCTTGAATTCTCTCTGAAATCTCAACTTAAATTTAATGTTAACTTTTTCCAAGTGTAAAAGGAGATTCACTAGCAGACAGTGTGAGAGGCATGATTCGGGGAATGGTTTTCGATGAATTGAAGAAGGGCTGGGGAGGTGGGAATGACTGTGCCTAATGCGCGGCCTGCACTTGAGTGCTGTTTGCTGAAGTTCAGCCGATGCTCATCATCGCGTCCGATGCTGACTGAAATAAATTAAGAATTGTAATGCGGAAAAAACAAAGGAAATAGTCCCACAAACCCCGAGAACCATAGAAGCATGGACCCGTAGACACGACTTCATGCTTAATCAAAATGTGTTGTAGGGCAGCGCCTCTCTCTCGCCCGACCGGTGGCCGGGGTCCTTTGAAATGCCGACAGCCACCGTAATATTTAAACCAGATCAGATCAGATCAGTTCCATACGCCGCCGACTCTTGTTCGTTCACCGATTCCTATTCTTTGGGATACCTCGCCGTCGTCTTCTCCTTCGGGGTAAAATTATCACAGCTTCGCTAATGAAAGGGCAAACGAATGAAATTTTAACGAGCCCGAGCCCGAGTCCGGCTAGTCCTGTGGCCCAGGACCTCCTGGGTGGTTTGTCCCTAAAAGGTGATAACGCCGCCATCGAGCCTGAAGCATCCTTCCCAGGACTGCATAACGAATGGGATCAGGATATTATGGGCCTTTGTCGATTATTAACGTCTTTTTAGCATTTGAGCCTGGGAAAGATATTTGTATGTGTATTTTTCAACTCCTTCCGTTTTGGGAACTATTTCTATTGATCATTAATAACAAGATTTTCTGATAGTTCATATACATTTTTTAAAGACAACTCGCTTGCAAATCAGCGAGAATTCTGAAATGGAAACTTCTATATTTCCTTTTTCGCATCCTTGACTCTTATCCCAGCAGATTGTCATGGTAACCACTGCTCATAGCTGATTCCGAGCAGGTTTCAGTCAGCAATCTCTGGAATTTGACTCTCGCAACGAAACTTTAACTATCAAGTCGCATTACGTGAGGTAACCCACACCCAGAGTTCCATTAGAGATGCGGCGGCAACTGCTCCAGCTCATTATCATAGCTCGTTGCTGTTGGGTTGGGTTTCCTCTCAGCTCGACATCCATCAGCTCGGGCGCAATCATTACCGACATATGTTACTGGAAACTTATCTCTCCCCACACCGCACAATGTCAATGTCACACACCGAGAATTATCACACTTGGGATTAGCTGGAAGAGCATTTAGCGTGTACTCCAAAGAAGGAAAACTTCCGCCCGGCGGCGTAAATCTTCGGCAAACATTTGCCAGCAACACCTACACGCAGGCTCACAGAAGACCCGGTTTTCGAAACATAAAGAAACAAGATGTATGCAGATGTCGCCGGCTTAAATATATATTTATTTATAAGCGAGAGGCCGCGGGTGATAAGGATGCTGCTAGGTTTGGTCCTGATCCCGACAATTTGTTTCCACCAGATAAGAGGATGCGCGCCGAGGTGTTAGTTCCTTGGGCCTGCGGTTGCTTTGCGGCTCCGCCGGGGTGTGATATTTGACAGTCCAAAAATGATAAGAATTATTAACATTTTTGTTCATGCTTTTTGTCGCCGGTCTGGGCTCGCGGTAATTTTTCTCATTAAAAGTTGCGGCCGCCAGTGAAAATTGTTGTCATTTAAAACATTTTTTTTCGGGTCGTTCTCCAATGTGTGCAATGTGAAAGATGAGAGAGGAGCGGCCGCTGCCGGCAAATAATTACCAGGACGTTTAAGCCACTCAGCCGAGCGTTGTGAAAATTCATAATATCCAGCACTCTGGCGGGGAAATTCTTTTTTTTTTTTGGTTACTGAATGGCTGTTCCGGCCACTTGCGGGTGGCATTTTGCGCATAAATCCTTTCATTCCGTTGGGTTCAGACAAAAAAAAAAGGAATTCAGCGGTGGAATATACAGTATAATGGCAGAAAGGATGTGTTTGCTCGTGGGTTATTGTTTGGCACACTCACAGAGGCAGGCACACACACACACACCGGGATATAGAGGAGCGTACATAATTAAGCTGTCGAGGATTATTTTGATGTGTCACAGGACGACATCAGGCAGCTGATGATAGCCGGAGGTCTTCGGAGGGGCCCCAACCAGCTCATTTAAGCCAACTTTTGTTTGCCATGCCCGGTGTGAAGTCCAACAGCTGAACATTTAAATGAAATTCGGGCAAAATAAAGATATTGAGCTGGGAAAATTCAGAAGATCATTTTTGAGGGTTTTAATAAAGGAATTATTGTTTGCGAAAGGTTAAAACAGATTGAAAATATATGGAAAATCATTCAATTGAGCTGGAAAATAAGTTGTAATAGGGTTTTTTATCTATCCAAGGAATATTCTATTTATATACCTTAGAAACTTATAGCAAACCTTTCAAATAATTTAAAAATATCCTAAGATAATTCTAGCTTCTTAAAGAAACCCCTTTGATTAGGGTGTTAGTTTTTTAAAGCTACTTAAAGAAAGTTTCCCAGTTCCTAAGACGATCGTAAAGATCGGGCTCAGAAAAACCTTACCAAAATCAATAACAATTTTTCACAACTTCTCATCCAACAAATTTCCCCCTTTGTTGGGGACAAACAAAGGAGTTCCCCACCAAAGAACCATATTTATGTCGTCGTTTAGGTTGAAGAAAAAATAAAACCACAAAATGGTAAAAGACGAGCGCCTAACATGCGTGTAAATTATAATGCGAATCAAGCAAAGTGACTGAGAATTCGGCTGCGGAGCGTAAATTAAATAATTCCTTTGTTGGGCCTCGTGCGGCATTAGCATAAGACCCAAAAAAGACGAATTCTGTCAGCGGGAGCCCAGGCCCAGACATTCAGACGACCTATTGAACTTAGGAGAAGAAACTTGGGCTCAGCCCCGGCTCAGAGCTGTTTAAATTTCATTAGCTGCAGGAAAGAAAGAGCTCCGAAAGAGCCCAAACCCATTGGAAATGCTAATGAAGGAGTCGGGTGAGTGTTTCTTTGGGGATTGCCAACTGCTACCTGGTCACCTGCCAAATGCAAGGCAACACTTTTGTCACCTCCGGCCGACAAAGGCTTCTGCCTCTAGTTCCAATTCCAGCTGGTCAGGACTCTCCTCAAGGCAATGCACACGCATCCGTAATGAGTTTGGCCCGGGGCCAAGTCATTCTTACTTTGATTTCGAATTAAATGTTAATAAGTTCAACTCTTTGGCACTCGGCCTCGATCCCTGGAGGCGGAAATGTGGCCACCATTTAAATGCTAAGCAGGCGGGGGGCACCACTCTGTCTCGGAATGCCCAGGGTATAAACTCGTCAAATCGCATAAATTACGATACCTTTCCTCCAAATGTGCACTCTATAGTTTCCGGCTTTCGGAGCGGATGAAAAACCCATATAGATAAGAGCTATGGAAAATCGAAGATCGCTCTTAGGCTATCAAAATATTTGTGGCTCAGCTTGGGTTTCATACGAAACTTTGAATGGCTTTTATTTGATTTGTGGGATCTCGAAAAGATTGCTTTCTGAAGAGCGAGTGGGGAAAAGTCGTTAAATTGAAATCTAATCGGAAGTCTACTGAAAGAAAGCTGAGTTCTTAGGAAGCTTTTGGGTTTCTACACTTGAGTTAAAAGGGGGTTTGAGGAATATTCTTGGACGTACTAGAAGAAACCTTTTTTATTTATTTAAGGTCGAAATGCCATGAGTCATGGGTTTAAGTATAAAGTTTCCACAAATTATTTATAGTTTGGGACTAAGAAGAGATTGAGGATAGATTTATCCTCAGGGATAAATTACTAGTTACTAGAAATTCTGTGATCATTTTTTATGATAGAACATATCGTTTATCGCTTGCTATTGGTATTTTATACTATAAATTGTATATGATTTTTGTTATCAATAAAAAATAGAATGACTTGCAATTAACTTCAATATTTTTAAAGCTGCTTAATAGAAACCTCTATTAGAATTATTAACCAAAATAATGTTCCTATAACTGTTCTATATTAAATTATATTCATTAACTTACCTTAAGCGATACCCACATAAAACCCCTCTAATTTGCCATCTTCTTCCACAGAACCACAGTCTTAGACCCCTGGGCTTGGATTCCCCTGAATTATGACAGACCTTAGACAATATCTTAACTGTTCTGCATGCCAGTCTAAATGGTCTGCATTTTTTTTCCAACCTCTCCAAAGGCAACTCATTCAGACAGGCAGTCGAGCAGCTAATCACTGTTCTTGTGCGGCGAATCCAACTCCAATTACATTTAAATGCCATGAAATGGTATTTGATTTGGTTTATTTCGTCTTGTTTGTGCACAACCCATAATTACCGACAATTGTCAGTTGGCTGGGTACTTCTCACCGGCAGCGGGGGGATGCGTGTTGGAGAGCTGGAAGGAAAATTATACCCTGCCCCCCATTAGGGCACCGAAATCCAAAGTTTAGACTCGATTTGGTGGCATTTTGCGGGGAATCCAAAGTCAAATGACATTTGTCACGCAAGCCATCAACCTTTTTCTTTCTGCCCTGAGTTTCGACTCGAGTGCAGACGAGGCCGATTAACTTTGATTTGGTATTGAACTTCTTGCGAGGAGCGCTTAATTATATATGTCCAAGGATGTGCCCCCCGCCGTCGAGGTCCTTCTCCTTCACTGATTTTAATAACTTTCGGCGGCCTGCAAAAACTCCCAAAAACGAAGAGCGAAAAGTTCAAAGTTTCTGAGCTGCGTTTTATGCTCCGGCTCTGGCTAAAGGTGGATTTTACTTAATTTTTTGCAGTTCTTTTCGGTGGTTTTAGCTCATTAATCACAGGGCACAAAGGCTCTTCTTGGGAAAGAGGGAACTTTCTTTCAACCGAACCAGGCAAATATCGGAGCAATCGCCGGAGGAAGTCGTCGCCAGCATTCAAGTCTAACAAATCAACGTGCAATTTGCTCATTGAACTATGATCGCTTCCCTCGCCTCCAAAAAGTACAAAAAAATTAAAGTGGAAAGTGGGAAGTGGAAAGTGGAAAGCGTAAAGTATTCTCCCCGCCTGCCAAGCTTGATGACATAAAACTTCTGCTAGTGCTGCTGCGTAAAGTTCGCTTTCTGGGAAACTTTGCGTGATTTATAACGCATGCAGGACGACGACGAGTCTTCGGGAGGAACAGGAGCAGGAACAGTGGCAGGGGAAAGCCCGCGACGGAGACACGTTTTCAATAAACTTTTCGCCGAGACATATTCATATTTTATGCATAAATTCACACAAACGACATTTGAAATGGCCAAAAGAAAGCTGCAATTGAAAGGCCAACTTCAGCGGGCTGAGCCAAAGCTTCGGGTGTTAGACAATTAGCGATCAAAATGGCCAGAAGGGCTAAAGGAGACTGTTTCTGAGTAACTGGAAAAGTTTTGGTTAAGTCAAAGGGATTTTAGGTGTTTTGGGAGTCAAAATAATACATCATAGTTACCTTTTAAGTTTTTGTTGTATCCTTTTTTATAAGTAGGAATATTTTGAAACTAAGAGTTAGATCAAGTGATGATTTTGTGCAATTTCTTACTCAGCAAAATGCACTTGAACACATTAAAGCTAAGCTCTCCCGCTTTAAAATCATTAAATCCTTTGCTTTTACTCTTTTCTCCCGATTTTGGAACAAAGTTCATATGGGGTCACTTCCAGGACATGTGTAGATTTCTACCCCTGACTTTTATCTACCTTTCGCCATCAAAGTTCGAACCATTTCTGATAGGGGTTCGACTTCGGGAAGTCGATGTACATATATGGTCAGGCCCAGCGGCGCCCTTAATTCGCAGCCACACCACACACACGCCTTAGTCAAACAAAAGACCCTTTCTTTCCAATGTTCTTGAAAATCAGTTTCCACCTGCATCCTTTCGGGGGAATCGACCGAACCGGCAACTGTATCGGTATCTGAGCGGGTACATCTTGCGGCTTCGACAAACCTTTTCGATATATACATAGGTACAAGGCAGGTATAAAACGCGTGCCCGGTATAAAACTCTCGGCTGTCCGTCCGCCTCGATTAGCATTTGAAATCATTAGCCTGGCCGAGACTCTGAACTGGTTTTTGGTATTGGGTTCTGTGGACTCTGTGGGCTCTCTGGCAAGGTGCATTCTGCATTATGGAACCGCAGCCGCAGACCAACATCATCATCGCTCACATCGTGGCATTTATCTGGCATTGTGCATCTTCTTTTCACTTCTCCGGACCTCGAACCTGTGTGCTCTGTGTGTTTTGTTTCCATTCTTCGGCTTGGTTTTTGGTTTTAGCTGAAAAGCCGGCGGCGTCAAATTTGTAAATGCACCTGGATTTCCTCGCCTGGCGAGCAGGCCTTACCTTTGTCTGGCTCTCCAGCCAGCCCAGACGACCGGCCGATATTTGTTTTTTTGATATATGTTTGCGGGCATTAGTCTGCTCCTCGTTGGGATATCCTTTGACATTGCAGCCGTTCGTCGTCGTCGTCGGAGAATCATCATCCATCAAAAATGATTGCCGAAAGATGCGTTTCTTGTGATTTGAATTTCAGATGCAGCCAGGGCCTTACAATTAGTTTAATTGCACTTTGTACTCACTTGGTCCACCTCAGCAGGTGGAACTCTATTCTACCGTTTATTCTTAACATTTTTGCAAAGGTTTTTGGGGGTACCTTTTCCCGGAGTTGTGGGCGTTTCTTGTAAAAAAAGAAAGTTGTAATTAGGAGTCCTTTAAAAGTATTTCAATAAGGCTAATGGTTTTTTGGAGGTAGTTTTCTATCAATTTGTATAAGGTATAAGGTATCAGAAATAGTTTATAAAAAAATAAGTGATAAGGATTAAGCAAAGGTAGAATTTACCAAATTGTGGCATTATCAAGAATATATACTTTGTAGGGCCGGAAATGTCTCCTTTACTGCGTTACAAACTTGTGACTAAAATTATAATCCCTTGTAAGGATATGAAAATAAAATTAATTTAAAACTCGAGTCTTTGATAGTTTCTCCTCCATAAAACCTTAAAATGTCTTCCATTTAATACCTAAGCTCCCACATTTGACACCCGTTTGACTTTCCAACTATATTTATATATCTTTATAGTTGGGAAATTATAACTGCACATGTTTTCACTGTTTGGACCCTAACTCTTCCCTCCGATCTGAGAGCTGACATTAACTTAATTTGGAAAGCTCATGTTTAGCGGGCGATAGTACAACCTGTTTGGACTATCAAGAATCACATCAATTATGTCTTCTCCTGCCTGAGGAAATTAAACTTGATTTTTTTTGTTGTATATATTTCGATCGGGGGCCTTGCTCGTAATTCAATGATAACGCTTATTAAATATTCCCCGCCGCCCGGGAAAAGAATGTCGATAGCACTCAGCTTCGGTTTTGGGGGCCTATCTACGCGGCCTTATCTGAGCCAAAGTTTCTTTTAATTAAAAGCAAGGCAAGGCAGCCCGAAACAGAGAGTCCCAGGTCCGGTGACCCGCATGTGCCTTGGCCAACAGCCAGAGAGGCCAAAACTTTGATTCTGTGGCCGGTGCCCTTGCCTGCCTGCTGGTGGCAGAGACAAATGCAGTAATGCACCGACACATTATTCATGCCGTTATCAGCCGAATGGCCGCTGTCTTGGACTGGGATTCGGACTCGAAATCGGACTTGGACTTGGATTCTGGACCAAGAGTGGACGTTGAAATGTACGTAGCACGTTTAAGCCACAACTCAGATTCCTATTACCAAAGAATTGTGTATTGGTTAACCAGGAAAATACTTCATTCAAGTATATTTGTATAGTAAAAAACTCTAAATAAACTTCGAAAAAATTCCTATTAACCCATAAGCTACCCCCGCAAAATCCCAAATTTTTCCAGTGCATTCCACTTGGCAATTGACCAGCAAACCTTAGCATGGCTATCGCCAGATCAGCTTGAAGGTTGCCACTATATATTTTTCAGCTTGCCATTGACTTGGAATCCAGCTCTATTATTTTTTTTTGGCAATTTTAATTATATCAAGAGGCGGGAGCGCGGAGAAAAAACACTTTCCCATTCAAGGGGAATGCACCTGCACACGTCAGGGTTTGATAAGGATCGGGATCGGGAGGAAATGCCTTCACGCATTGTCCTGGCTCTGACCCCATAATTTCTGTAATCGCTTGCGTGTGCTCTGGACCTGCTTTGGAACCTGTTTTTCCTTCATTTCTTTTAGTTCTTTTTTAATAACGGACATCAACTTGGGATTTCGAGGCGTGTCTTATCCTTAAAGGTAGCAAAGTTATGGGGGATCTGGATCTTGCGCTTACCTGTCGCCTACTCATCATCATCATCATCGTCATGATGCATTGTCTTGGCCTTGTCTTGTCCAGGGGGAATGTATTAATTAAAGCAAAATATCACTCTCAGACAGGTTTCCCATATAGTGTGTTGGGAGGAAGGTCTCTCATTGGAAAATTGTTCCGCATAATTGCAGTGATTTTTCCACTCATTGTTACCATTTTGCCCGTTTTGATGAGTGAAGATCATCGAGATGATTGCTTAGCTGTTAAGTGTGCGCAATTAGAGAACCTCTGCTTGGGTGAAGGCCTAAGTATTGTGGTTAGCTGTAATCTAGGTTTAATTAAATCAAAAATAATTAACAAGGCCATCAACGAATTTAAAAGTTTAGGTGCTATGAGGTAGGTTAATTGTGATTAAACAAAAGGAAAAGTATTAACAATTAGTAGAATATTTAAGCGAAATGCATTTCATATTACTTGTAGTATATTTAAATAAATCTTATACAACCTTTTAAAACCCAGAGTATTAGAAAAAATCCCTTCTTATGGCCATATATAATGATAATCCAATGACAAGAATCCAACAGAAGCTGCTATGCTTGGCCATAAATCAAAATCGGAACCTTTTGATTTTCTATTCCTTAGAGACAACCCATTCTTAGCTGATTCCCTGGGGGCTAGTTCCCGGGCTTCCTGGCGATTTGTCCCGGCCAACTTCCTGTGTCATCGTCTTCTTAGACCACAAAAGTCTTCCGCAAAACATTAGATGCGCCTATTAGACCCGTGACACAATGCTACCGGATGGGAATGTACCCAAAAAGATACCTCTACCTGTGATAAGAATCGAACTCCGACATATATACCGGAATATATCGGAATACAATTCGAATCGTCGGAGAATGACAGGCATTCGTTGCTCATTGTTGGCCAATTTCACGACAATTTTTCAGCAGCCATGTCTCCGGGGGGAAACCTGAAGTCAGAAATTGTGCATTTGTTTCATATTTACTGGGAGAAGAAGGCGGTGGCAGCTGTGCAATTGGATTTCAGTCAGAGAAGGACCATCAATGTCGTGCATACAATTGCCAGAGCGACACATAAGGATTCCACAGCCTGGATATGCTGTGCATTGTTGTATTGCCTGTCACTGGCATGGGCAAATCTTGCGACATATCCGCTTCCTTCGGGGCCAAAGGCAATATTTGTCTTACGAGTGAGTGACACTTTTGGCCAGGACTCAGCAGCACAAAGGCTAATCCTCATGTTTACGAGGCTATTTACGACATTCTTTTTTTTGACAATAACCCAGAGCGAAAAATATTGAATGGGGGGAACCTACTCCTCTCTCTGTTTGCTTATCTTGCTGCCGAAAAGGAAAACTATTTTGGCAAATTGCTTTAGAATAAAATTTAATTGGGGATTACCCAGGAGAGGAAACTCCTGCGCACGGTATCGGTGTCTCTGGCTCTGTCTCTGCCTCTGCCTCGGTCTCTGTGTCTCCCTATCCGTATCCGCTTGTGTCCGGTAATGCCCTGTGTTATCCCCTGCCTTAAGGCTACTTAGGGGCCTGTCTTACATATTACCCATATTACATTAAATGGCATCTCCTACAGCAGCCAACGGCCAGAAGTCCGCTGTCCATGTCCTCCGTCTGTAGCTGGCCGTTTTGGAACATGTGTAATCATCGTACGTGTTGGCAATTGACAATTATTATTACGTAGTTTGTTGCCATTAACAGGATGTGCTGCTGTCCCGCCGGCTGCTCTTCTCCGCCTGATCTCGTGATGGCCAAACTGCCTTGACATTGGACCAGTCGGAATTTATGGAGCTTCCGCTTGCCGGCCGATTGAAACTTGATTGGCGTGGCGTAGGTTGTGCCAAACGATTTGCTATACGATTTACAAATTGTCTTAATGGATGGTTGTAAGCGAATTATGGTGCTATATTTGCTGTAAAATGGTTATAGTCATATGAATATATTTTGAACTAAAAACTAAAGGGAAAGGGTTAAGTATTAAGTTCGGGCTTTGAAAAAAGTTTAAATTCAACCTAAGGTCACTGAGAAAATGATGAAAATTATTACACTCCTAAAAATTTTAATTTTAAGTCTTTCAAGGAAACCTTTTTTATTGAAAGTTAAATTGTTTGGAAATGTATTTTAAATTATTAATTTAAATGAATAAATTTTCTTATAGTCAATAATTGGTTGAATAAAACCAACAAAAAAATAATCTATTTTAAGAATTCCCCAAAATTTTAAAATACTTAAAGAGCCCTGCTCCAAGGAAAGACCATTTTGTTTATTTTTCTGCAGCTCCCTTTGAGCAATATTCCCTTGGTAAAATACCGCACTTGCCTTTAGCTCCTTACACGTCCCTGCTCATTTCCTTTCCTTTGGTTATCCTTGCACTAACAAGGAGGGCAATTAATCATTGCCTTAAATGTTGAGAGCAAAGTGCGCAAGTACTTCCGACTAACTGCGATTGATTTTTGCCAAGCGAAGAAAAGCAGATTTTAGTTCCCACACCCAAGCGGGCATCCTGGAAAGCAGCTGCTTTTCCCTCTCTCTCGCTCACCTACATCGAATATCCTGTGAAAAATTCGCCAAGAAATGAAATTTTCTGCAGCGGCAAAAGGCAACAAAAAGAAGGGACACCAAACAGCCAAAAGGTCGGTGAGCAAAAAGGGTGCCAGACGCTGCAGTAAACTTCCGGCTGGCCGAAAATGCAACAGGACCTGGTCCAGGAGCCAGGCTCCAGGACTCCAGGATTTCTTCTGGACTCTGCACAGGTCCGAGGGGTCCGAGGGGTCCGAGGGGTCCGAGGTCCGAGTTCCTTTCTTGCTTTTGTTTGTTTATTGCCACGCCATGGCATGCCATACAATGTCCTTCCGGTCATTTATTAACGTCAATGAAATGCTATTGCCCGCCACTGTACTGCCCCTTCGCTCAGTCTTTCCCTCATGCAGTTGAGATTTCACCGCTCTGATTTGCTTTTGGCCCGGTCGAGACGCTCGAGTTGGCAACGATTTGTCGCCGAGTCAACACAACTCAGTCGAAGGTTGCATCGCGTCCTTCCTGCTCGCAAAGCGTGGATTCTTGATGCACTCATAAAGCAAAAATATTGCCAAATGGTAAATTCCGATTTCCGATGGCAGGATAATTCAAGGGATTCCGATGTGTGGAGGGAACAGAGAGAAAAAATAAGCGAACGACAATATTTCGTCATTCCTCTATAGTAAAGAGTTGAAGTTATTCATTAAAATACAATCCATATATCCATAAATATTTTGTATACATTTTTATCTAAATTCTAAAGTTGTAAATCTCAAACCTCCTCTTTTTGATATAAATTTCCAACGCATTAATGCCCAATTTCTGTGATAATTTCCCCATGTGGGAAATTGAGTTTCGTTGATTTCTGTGCAGGTAAGCCCAATTGTCTGCTTATGATAATTCTGATTGATTCTCCCAGAGTTGCCAGAGATTTAACCAGAAAGTTGTCTCGGCCTTTGGGCCAACTAGCTACCGTCTTACCGGCTTATAGCACTGCCAACCGGTTCAAGACCCTCATAATTTATATTTAATGATGCCAGGCCGGGGCTAGCCCTACCTTCTAATTGACATTTAAACTGTCTACTCAGGCCGAGTGATATGATAAGCTGATTGATGTTCTGTCTTCTGGGAGAGGACTTAGAACCAGAAGAGTTTTATTAATTGATGATGGCGGGGCCAAGATGGGCCTGGTCATCTCTCTCTCATCGATGACAACATTTGCTGCAGGTCAGAAACACTAAAACCCAAAAGCCTTTTAATTTCGGTGCTGTTGAAATCATAAATCAAAAGCATCGGGGATCGTCGGGAGCCCAGGCAGACAGACAGACGGAGAGACGGAGAGACAAGTGGCTCTGCATCTGCGATAGCCGAACATTTTGTATCTGGCAGATCGCTGGCTAATCGTACGCATATCGGGTTGCGTTCGCCGGGCATCGGCATAAATTACACAAATTGCATTTCCATGTCCAGAACCCTGATGGATCATCGCCCGCGTCGCCATCGCGGCTCATCAGCATAATCGTTAAAATAACAGCGCAATGCACTTCGATGATGCCCGTGAGTGGCTACCGTGGATAGGAGGTGGCTCTGCATCGGATGGAGTGGAGTGGTGTGGAGTGGAGTCAAGTCCAATCCAAGCCCCTTGGGTCGTCCAGCCATTCAGCCATCCATCCATCGGATCCACCGAAGCCATCGCATCCATTGAAAGTAGAGATGCGAACGTGATGGGGGTTTTAACGTTTGAAAAATGCAGGGTTTTGTGCTCTTATTGATAATTGTTAGGGTGTAATTAAGTAATTAAGTTTTAACTTAGACATTACTTTTTTTGTAAATACAAAAATAGGATGCAAATTAAGAAGACTATCTTAATTTTCAAAGCATTTATATTTAATATATATTTAATGCTTATGTATATTTTTGTTCAATATTTATAATTTAAAAATATTAAGATATACTATACATACATAATCCTTTATCCTGTATATAAAAAATAATATTTATAAATTTATGTATTTTATTCCTTTAAAATTACTTCATAATCTAAGGTATAAATAAAACCCGCCTCACGCACCCATCTCCCATCAAAAATATCGCCAACGAAGTCTATGCCCCAGAGGGTCCAGCGCTCTCAGTGCAAATGGAATAAAAAACACACGCCGAAATGTTTGGGGCGCCGCGGCATCATCGATGGCATCGCATCCAGTTGGCTTGTTTATTGTGTCCGGGCTGAATTCGGAGGCATGTTTAAACAGCGAAATGAACTTGTGGATAAACACCATTATGGTTATTTGGCATCCACTTTGGCCCGCCGCAGCCGCAACTCGCAATCGTCGTCTCCGTCGCCGCTGCCGTCGCAGCCTCGGCCGCCTATGTTTGTCGCCGAGAACCCGTTGTCGTCCCAGAACCCACTCCTTTGGTGGCACAATACCTCCGAGGAGAAGGAGCTGTGTTTGAGCTTGATTTAGTTATTTAATGCTGCATTGACATAAGTGCAGCACTCGGCTCAAGTTCGAGCCTCGAGATCCGTGGGCGGCCGGCGAGGACTAAGCAAAGATGCATTTCACGACTTTGGACAAGGCTGATGGCTTAGTAATTGACAGAAGAGCTTCATATGGGCAGAAACTAAGAAGGCATAAGGGGTTTTTTGTTGGTTTGAAGGGGCAACACGACTGCAGTTATTCGAAAAAGTCATGGCAATAAAGGACCTCTTTGGCTGAGCTAAATATTTGCAAGACTTTTGAATTGAACCTATACTTAAAACCTTGAGTCTTATTCAATTACAAGTCTTGGGTCTTGGAAAAGGTATAATAAATCAAAGATTAAGCCTTAGGTCTTGGAAAATGGTATAATTAACCATATATTAAAAATATAAACACATTTTAGGGATTGAAGGACATTTAAAATGTACCGTGTGAACACTTTTCTGGCAGTAAAATATCAATGAAAACCATTTCTCGTAGCTGTAAAGTGTTGATTTCGTGAAAACTTTTAACGCTTTGTATAGCACGTGGGCGATCCTTGTTACCATAAAAATCACTATTTAAACCCTTGGCAATGGCTATGTATCTCTCCCTGATATGTCCTTCAAAAGTCACTCAATGGGTATATTTTATCTGAGAGATACTTCTTAATGGATTTTAGAACTCGGAAGGCTTTTAGCCTTAGGGGAGAAAAACCCATTATGACTCAATTTGTCATTTATTGACTATCGTTAAGGATGTTCAAGGACCTGTCAGGGCCTTCGGCTGTCCTTGGGGCCTACATAAAATGGTTTTATTATCAGCGCACGCCTGGAATTCGCCTTTTGGGACACGATTCTGCGCAAGCGCGGCGCGTGTAGAGCTCAAAAACAAAAAGAAAAATAAAACACGAGCAAGTCATTATTCCGCAGGACCTCAATTATGACTCAAGGTTGCTGCGTCCTCGGTGCATTGTGCAATTAGACCTTGACTTGACTCCGAAGGACAACCCATTCGGGCAGTGCCGGCTAATTATGCACAAGGTCCTTGGACTTGAACATGGATCGCCCGGCTTGTGGCTAATGGTCTGTGTATCCTTGGTCCGTTCGCGTGTGTGTCCAGAGCTGACAAAAGTCGCCATTGTTTGGCATTAATTGCACTTTCCAACTGAGTGCGTGTCCTTGTTGCCGGGATAAGTCAAATTAATGTTCCAAGCGAAGGACACACATTGGCATCCTCCGGGAATTGGTGTGAAAACTGACGGCGTGCGTGTGTGGTGTCGTTTCCTGGAATGTCCTTGAATCCCGTATCGCAGTGCAAAAAATAATAAAGGACCAAAAAGGGACGAGTGCCTGCTGCGAGTTTGTATTAGATAAAAATTTAATTTCGCCCTCAGTGCGGCAATGTCCTTGGTGCGAACTGTCAATATCCCAAGTTGGGTGTACGGAATCCGGCACATACTCTCCCCGGGCCGTTGTAAAAATGCAATTATGATTGTATTATGGTCGCCTTTGTGTTTACCCTAAACACTCGGCCTTTGTCCGTTTGTTTGTGCATCCCAACATAAGCCATTCCATTCCGGCCCGCATCCTTGCGCACATACGAGAGATCCTTGCAGCTACTATCGGGGCAATCTGGTCACTGCAGCTCTGCAGTTGTCATCCAACATCCACACAACGATACTCGATGCTGGTCTGATGGCTAATAAATTATCAACCTATTATCCTGGCCAAAAGCAAATTTCTCCTTTGTCCTAGAAATTGGCTGTGTGTGTGGCTTGTTAACGTACCTAACCTGAATTCTTGATGACTTCTCTGATCCGAATTCCCCCCAGTTCCAGGTGCGAAAATCACCTTTGCTGGTAGGTTGTTTTGGGAAATGGTTTCAATGGATTGAAATTAGTTTGGAATTTATTAAAGGTTTCATTTTATAAAGCTAAAGATAAACTATAATTATTAGAGATAGAAAGAAAATGTTCAATAATATAAAAACATTTTTAGATACCTATATAATTAAAATATAGGCTAGGTGAATAATTTTGTTAACAAATTATGTTAACCTTAGTTATTCAAAAGGCTCATACTTTATACAAATTGTAAAATTCTTCTTTATTTATATGATACATTTTTTATAGAGTCTATTATAACCAATATTGTTTTTGTTGTTATTATTAGGATTGAACTAAAATATATAAAAATATCATTTAAAACATTCCTTAGTCATAAGGAATTAAATATTTTTCGATCAGCTACTCAAATCTAACCGCAGGTAATTCAGCATCAGGCACATGGGAGGGACTCTGTTTAGTACTTCTGAGGAAGCTTCATACTTTGAATTAAAATAAAAATTAATATCAATTTAAGGTCCCTTTTTAAATTTGAATATTCCCTTAACAAATTCAAACCGCAAACACCACTTCAGATAATCAGCTCTGTGATAATCTTCAACAAATGTTTGCATTTCCCTTATTTATACTGCCCATCTTGACTCCCATTTAACTCGGGACTACTTATCCTTATGTCCGCTATTCAAGTCCCCTGTTCCTGATTACATCAGATGTTGGCACTAACATTAGCACTGGCACAACACCCAACCCTTCTGGTTAACCACTGAGCGCTGAATGCAACCACATTTCGCCGGGAAACACCTACCAAACAACTGACCTGCAGCATTGCACCCTCAAGGGCAAACAAAAAAGCCCGATACATCGATATAGTGAGTGAGACTGGGCAAACATACACGGGGACATATCATGCCGGTCACCCCTCGACTGTACAAACAAACTCAACCCACAAACTATATAGAATGTCATTTGCCACCCTCGGAAGCCCACTCGACTGCACTTGAACTGCGTGCAGCATATGTAGTTGATGTTTTTTACCAGACTGCAAAATGTTACTATTTTTTTGTTGGTTTTGTTGCCACCCCTCCGAGGGACCTAAAAAATATCTAAATTATGAACTATGACAAATATTATATTACCAACACATGCAAGGAGCGGAAAAGAGGGTGCACGCCTCCTTTTCGGTGATTAATCATTGTGGTAAATTGTGAAAAAAATATAAGAAGAATAAAGCAAAATCGGAGGGAAGCGGATATAGGGAAAGGATGACAAAAACGCTGCATTTTGTCGTGGAGACGGCGGCAATGCAGCCGGGCCGTGAACAATTTATTGCCCTAAGCCGATTACGGGTTGAGTACTCCTCCGATCTCCCCAGATCCCCGATGTCCGCTCCCGTCGACACCGCTCAAAGTGGTCACATTAAGTAAGCTTAGGTCTTAGCACTATTTTCCTTTTTTTTTATTCGCTCGGAGCTCTGGCTAAAGGGTTAAGGCAATTAAAATTGAAATCACTCGGTCAGCTTTACTTTGATTTGTTGACTGGAGCTAATTACTGATTAAGAGGGCTTAGTCGCACTCAACTGGTTGCAATGGCTCCTACTTTATTTCGAGTATTTGCTTTCAACGGGGGCTTGTGGGTGTTGTAAATTAAATACTGAGACTTTTGGGTTTCTTAATTAGTTATTTAGTTAGTTAGTTTGCAAAGTTGAGATAAAGCAATTAAGTTTGAATAATAAGGGTTATATCTGCAATATTTCAAAATGAATGTAAGAAGGTATACGACAAGGACAACATTATTTAAGCTACTCATTTCTTACGTTTTAACAAGATTTTTAAATATTTGTTCGAACTTCTAAGTAGCTATTACTATTTGTTTGGAGTACTTTTAATGTCAGCACTGTTTCTCCAAAATATACATAAATTGTCCCTTTGCCCACCAATATACATTTCCCGCAGTAGCAAGATCGGCCTGCTCATTAGTTTCCATGATTATTACAACCCATAAAGACTCTAATCCCGTTGGCACACATTATGTGACGGATCCGATCCAATTTATGTACAGGAAATGCTGGACAAATCGAAATGGAGCTGGCTCATTGAGCCCGATGATGTCCAGCTGACAGTGGCAGGACAGTCCACCCCCATAAGTCACAGATAGAGATCGGTTTTGGGAAATACCTTCAAAGAAATAATTGCAAATGCTTGAAAATTGACAGGGTCAATGTATTCCATACTTGATGCACTTGAAAATGAAAACTGTCCAGAGGAGTGCGGATATAATATCCATCGATGGCGAGTGGAAAATTATTAGAGTGTGCAGACGAGAACGTAAATCAAGATTGACGCATGCGCTGAGGGAAAATGTGGAAATAGAAAATGCTTTAATGGGTTTTCCACAAACTGCGCAACGGCAGCTGCCACTGTTTGGCACACACCCCGAGGAAATTCCCAAAAAGGGGAAAGGGAGAAACCACCCTAATCCTGCTCCCGTTCCCGCTCCTGATCCCGGCTTAGGGTTGTGGCGGTCGCCTTGTCGTCATCATTATCCTGATCGAACGCAAATGTGTTAATTCTCCCCGAAACAGACTCCGCATCCCATCTCACTCCAGAATTTTATCAATCTGCCTCTCGACTCCGCCGAGGCTGCATGCAACATTTGCTCACCACATGCCAGGAGTCGCAGTCCTTCCCCTTTTTGGGACGTAATTTATGCCCCGAAAGCATCCATTATGAAAACATCAACACACACTGTGAAAATCAAGCAATTATCGCTGGAAATATTCAACGTAATTATCGGGCGTTAGAGGATTTCCATAGAGCAGTACAGGACTCCCGGTTTGGGCTTGAAAAAAAGGCACACGCAATGTGAAATTTTATTTTATTTGCTTAATGGCTGTCACAGAGGGAGACTGCGTGTGCTTAAATCCATTAGAGATCATTTAGGCATTTCAAAAAGTTAGCCCTATCAAGATGGGATAGAAGGGAGTCACACTCCAAATAAATATTGTATGTAGTTGAAATTTTAAAGTAGTTATAAGCCGAAGAGAGTTTTAAGATGCAAAGCCTGACTATCATATGAGTTTTTATATTTATATGTCTGAAAAATATTAGAAGAAAGTAATATTTAACATCTTAAAAGAAGAAAACGAATGCTTTGTTATTTATTTAAAATTTTCTATGCATTATCTGGTCTGTTTTACACAAATTAAAATATTAAGAAAAATATATCCTAGTCTATTCTCCTTATAATTGGTTATTTTTGCCATTTAATAAATATATTTTGCAAACTTTGATATATTATCTATATATATATATAATTTGTTTAAAAGATCTTAACAAAGTAGGCATGAAATCAATGTCCGAGAGTCATCTTACATCCTATAACTTTACCTAACTTCCACTTCCAATTTCTAAGTATTCTTTAAAGACTTATAAGTAAGTCAATAATTATTTTCTAAAAATGACTGGACGCGAGGGCGGTAAGAAAAAGCCTCTGAAGGCCCCCAAGAAGGACGCCAAGGATCTGGATGAGGACGACATGGCCTTCAAGCAGAAGCAAAAGGAGCAACAGAAGGCAATGGAAGCAGCCAAGGCGAGTGCTTCAAAAAAAGGACCACTTGTAGGCGGTGGCATTAAGAAGTCGGGCAAGAAGTAAACAAAGAATTATACAAGATTTCAGCCGCTGCAAGATCCCTAAAATATTGGTAATTGTAATTTAAATTCTATCTTAAAAACGTAATATAAATTATAATTTTTCTAGCCAACAACTTGCATCTTTAAAATGTCAAAAACAAAATGGCGAAACATGACCACTTGCTGGCTGATTTTGAAAATTAATAATTTCTTGGACTTGCCATGCCCTTTGTTCATTTCAAAAATTCAATTTCGATTGTGTCAATTTGTTCATTTGAATGCCCAAAAAGGTGTGATTAATGTCCCCTAATAAAAACAGGAGAGCATTCCTTTGATGTTCTGCAAACGGCAGCGGCGGCGGTCAAATGTCACAACACCTACGCATTCGGAGGAGCAAACAAAGCGGCAGCATTTCTTTCGGGCATTCAATTTGGCACCGACAGGAGCCTGGCTTTTGTGTATGCAAAATACATGACAGTTAAATGAAAGGAAAATAACATTTTTCCACACAAAAAACACAAAACACACAAGAAGCAAGAAGCATACACTCGGGCTGGGAGGAATTTTGTGCTGATTTTGACAACTTAAGTGTGTGCCGAGTCGGAGCCCTGGAACTCGAGGACTTCTCTCTTGGCCACATTTTTCCTTGGGTCTTTGGGTCTCCTTTCCCGTTCTTACTGTGTTTATTTAGATTTCGTGCCTGGCAATTGGCTCTGGCCACCCGAGGGTTATCCCTTGCGGATCAAAGTTGAAATTTATACACACAAATGTCACACCTCTCAAGGATTATGTATAACAAAGAGGAGGGCTTGCAGGGGGAGTTGAGAAACAAAACAAATTTCAGCATACCATGGCATTGACTTTACTCCGGGATATGTGTCATATCCTCCTCCTCCTTTCCAGCTCCCAAAAACAAATTGTTAAAAAGATTATGCTGTGCCAGGGAGGAGCGGGGAATTTGTTACTTCTCCTTTTTTTCTGGCGGTCTTTGGCTTCAGCCGTTCATTGTGAACGCCTCTTCCTGGTCCCTATTTTGTTTGGCAACAGCTTTCAATGCCATGTTCCCTGGCATGTTCCTGACTTCGGGTTTCTGGTCCTGGACTTGGCTCTGGCTGTGGCGCTGCTTGTGGTGAATATTACGACATGTTACATTTTATGTGTCCTGGCCCCATCCCTTTCCCACTAAGGCTTTCATCTAAGAAGTGGGTTTGCTTCTATTTTTAAGGTCACAATTTTTATTGCTGTAATGTAATTTAGGACACCTTTAAAGCGCTGTATTTGATTGCATAAAAAAAAAATAATAGCTTCATGTTACAATTAATATTTTCATTTAATAAGCCCAGCCTTTTGTCAACGCCAAATTTTTTTCCAAACTAAACATCAACTTTTGGAAAGAAACTGGCCTAGTTTTTGGCACTGGAGGGGAAGCAAACTAAGCCTGCAAGATATCCTAAAGATACACAATCCGCACAATTGAAGAGGAGGAGGGTTGGGAGTGGTAAAATTTCGTCGCTAAGCAAACGGGCAGAAAATAAAACTACCAAAAAAGAGCTGCAGAAACTCAGTACTATGGCTAATTATGTGTATTTTAAGTTTTTGGCCAGCTCACTAGTCCTGGAAAAAAGAAGGAGCTGCCACACAGAACAACTTAATTTTAGACATCAAATTAAGAAATGCAGATGTTTTTAAGTTGATTTTTAATTATTCAATTACAAAATCGGTTCTTTAAAACAATAAGTTATTTTTCGTATTTATGAAATTATATTTTGGTGTGAATCTATAATCCAAGAAATATATTTATTGCATATTTTGTTAAATTATTATTTATGGTACTTTATAAATACTTATACAAATATACAAATATACTTCAACAAATCTTTATAGATATAATTATATTCTAATAATAATTTCTTCATTCATCTATCAGAACTCTTAAAAAATTTTTCCCAGCGTCCTTCGCATACAATGCGACAACGTCAGCGTTGAGTTGCATAATTAAAAACTTTACATTCTGCTATTTAAGTTGCCGTGCGCAAAGAAAAGATACAAAATTATGTTCGCCGACGATTTTTCTTGCTCCTTGCCGAGCAAATAATTGAGAAGGAAGAGCAGGAGAGCCTGGCGAAAGGAGGAAGACAAGTTGGCTCAGAGGGAAAACATCTTTAAGTTGGCCAGGGCAAATAATAGCGAGCGGAGGCCACAAAGGACCTTTTAACGCTGCTGCCGCCGCCATTGCCGACGTTGCCGAGCACAAACGCAGGAAACAGGATATTGGATCATTTAGCATTAAGGCGGCATCCAACCCCTCCAACCCAGGCCCAGCTCCAGTTCCAATCCCAATCCCGATCTCCTCCGCCCTCGTACTCGGGCTCAATGCGAAACAAGTTAAGCGCAGCGCGAACAATAAAAAGGGAGCGCTGGATCCCAGGAGCTGGCGATGGAGCTGGGGCGAGGACGAAACGCGTTACGCTTTAATAACTTGCCGCAGGATTAAGTCCTGTGCAATGAGATGATAATGCGGCGTGGCTTTCGCAGCGGGAAGTCCCGCTCCCGTCTCCTTTGTAGGCGCCTTGTTTGCGGCTTGTGACTCTCCGAGGATAATGTTGATTATGCTGCTGCGGCGTATCATAAAAGCGCTTCCATCGCCCCAATCTCGGTCCCCCTTCCTGTGCCAGCCAAACAAATTATATTACAAAATGATTCTCCCGCTCCTGCACGGCGCATTAGGATCGCAACAGAAGCCTCCACCTTCTGACCGGGTTATATGCCTCCTTGGCCTGGTTTGGCATCACCGCAAATTTATTGGCAAGAGGAATTTCGGTGAGGGATATGTTATGATAGGATTTGTAAGGAATATGATTAGTGGGTAATTTTGAACAGTATTTTGCTTAGAATAACTGCAAAGCAATATATCCTTGATTAAAACAATTTAAAATCTACACTTACTTATACTTAATACTTAAGGCACAAAAGACCACTCGGTCGCAGTGCCTCGAATCTCTGTCGGGAGATCTCCCCTATACTTATTATTATTATTTCCCCTATTTTCCCCTCTCAAACTATTTTTATACTTATTCTTGTCTTTTATTCATTTTACTCATAAGCTTCTATGATTTTATTACACATTTTTCCCAAATTTTGTATCTCTGTCTCGACCAGGTCGCCGGGCTTGAGGAAGGTGGACATATTGGAATGGACAGCGGTTCCAGCGGGTGTGCCCGTGAGGATGATATCCCCCGGACACAGGGTCATATAGTGCGACAAACGATGGATGAGAGCGTCAACCTTAAAAATCATGTTGCTGGTATGTCCACACTGGCGCTCCTTCCCGTTGACCATCGTCCTCATCCACAGGTTGTGCACATCGGGGATATGACAGCGATGCACGATGATGGGTCCGAGCGGCAGGAAGGTGTCGATGCTGCGGCCGCCGAGTAGGGCATTCCAGTCTCGGGCCACAATATCCTGGACGACCATGTAGCCGAAGACCTTGTTAAGCGCCTCCTTAGCCGGCACCTTGCGGCACCGCTTCCCTATGACCACAGCCAGGTGGCAGCCATAGTCGATCCTCTTGCCAGGGCTGTGTGCCGCGATGATGTCCAACGCCCCCATGATCGACGAGGCAAACTTCACGTAGAAGACGGGCTCCCGCGGTATCGGAACGCACTGCTCCTGACAGTTATCCCGGTAATTGCAGTCCACGCCTATGATCTTCCCGGGCGAATCGAGGGGCGGCAGCAGCTGGGGACTCACATCATCCACGTCCCTGGCCTTCATGTACTGGACGCTGTGCAGGAGGCTCTTCATGCAGTACCGCTGCCGTATGAAGTCCAGCATTGTGGGGGAGGCGCAGGTGACATTGGACAACTCCACTATCTTGCTGCCATCCTCGGAGACCATGCCCAGCCGCTTTATCTGCTCATTGGCGCGGCGGTACTGAATGAATCTGCACTTGGGCTGCTCCTTGGCGCAGATCTTGGGAGCTCGGATCGGGGTGGTTTCATGCTGGGTCGACCTCTTCCTTTGGCAGATATGGGGCAGGCGGTGCCTTTTCAGTTGCTCCGCCATCTGCTCCTTATCCGCCATTAGTGGGGCCCACCATTTGGTGCCGCGGCTGCGAAGGATGGACAGGAAGGCCTTCATCCCCGCCGGGGTCTGGTTAGTTCTACTTAAATTTTGTGCTGAAAGCAGGCAAGTCTTGTGGAGTTGCATGGAAAAGTGGTTCACGGGGAGAGGCCCTAAGTAAGGGAGGGGCTGTGACTATTTGTGGTGTAACTTGATTTTTGAAAATTGAAGGTATTACTACTCGTATTAAAAATCATTAAAAACTGAGTGTAAGAAAAGGGAAGCATAGACTGCTTTATTTTAGTACACTTATCTAAGATATTAATATTACTAATTTAATAATAAGGAAATATACTAATTTTCTCTTTATTTTGCTAGTAAGTAAGTCCCATAAAATATTTTAAATGTCGAATGGTTAATATGTATAACGCCAGAAATGTCAATTGCCAGCGACACACCCTTAAAGAGTGCGGTCGTGACAGGCCCCCGACTCCAAAGTGTCATCAACGTGTCATGAAAATAATAAACATACATGCTCGCAATTCGCCCAGGCCTTTGTTTCTTTTTTTTTTTTTTTTTGGGAGCTCCAAGCTTATTATTTCTTTTATTTACATAATGTAGCCATCCAGCCTCTTGTGTGCAATTTACATAACACGCTAACAAATTTCCCTTTGTTGATCATCTTGGGGATATATGTGGGGGCGTTGGGGGCGTGGTTTATGTGTGTGCGCTTTGTCTTATTTGTTTTTATACGGCAAACATTTGGCGGCTTTATGGCGAGAAGGAGGCCATGAGGTTTGATTGGCCTGGTGTAGTTCGGGACTCTGCTTGATGACCCAAACATAAAATTAGCCAAGAGGGGAGGAGGAGAGACTTGGCTTAGACTGACGGGAGGTGGAGTATATTAACAGCTGGGGGTGTCGGAAACTGTTCTCAAAAGGAGTTTTAAGTTAAACAATAACACAGGTAAGTTTGAAACTATATAAATAAATAAATCCATCGGTTAACCCATATCTTCTGAGGTATCTCTGTGTTCTAAGAGCTCTTACCCCAAGTGGAAAATGGAATTTAAATAAATACTTATCGGCTGTGTGTTTTCTTTTCTCGGCTTAAATAATGCCATCAGATGCAGGGCGTAGGTAAGCGAAAAACAAAAACAGGATTTATCCATTGTGCCCTGGAATTGGATTAGGTCAGGGATCGGGAGGGGTGCTAGCTGCCATCAGGGGATGGTTGGTTGCCACACGCTCCACCACAGTACCGACTTTGGGAAAATGCAACTGCAGCCTTGAGAGGATGCGATTCTGGCAGGACTCACTCGGCAATTGTCCTGCCTGTAGAGTATCTCCATCTGTATCGCTTACATGTCTGCTTGACAAGGTCCTTGTTGGCTTGTTTGCTGCTGATGCTCTCTGGTTGTGTTTTGTGTGCGAGTTTGATTATTTGCCAGGATAACACACATCAACACACCGAGTTGAGGTTTACAGCTGGCCGGGGACACAAGCCTTGATCCTTGTTTTCATTGCGTTTTGATTGGATTTTTCTACGGCCTTCTGTTGCCTCAATTAAGCCGCAGCAGCAGTAGCAGGAGCAGCCATCCTGCCATCCTGCCGCCTCCAATCCTGCAGCAGCTCCTACTCGTGGCTTGTTTTGATATTTTATTGCTGTCGCAATGTTTGTTTATTTTTGACGCCGCCGTCAAACTGCACTGCGGCACAGGCCCCGGCTACCACCCACCGCATCCTGCCCCCTTTTATTTTTTTGGTTGGACCTTTTGTCAGGCTGTCAATATGTCAATTTGGCTGCCACTCTGGCTGCCGCTCCTTTTCATGCTTTCTATGACACAAATTAAGTTGGCATTGTCGTCGTCCTCGTGAGTTTTGCGTTCCGCATTCGTTTTCGATTTCTATTTCTATTTCATTTTCGTTTTCCGCATCGATTTGATTCCATTTTGATGTCCATTCGTTTGCCATTTATCCCGCCACAGCCGCCTCCCCCTTTTCGATTTTTCCGGTCAGATCAGGATCGCGTGGTGGTGGTTATTCGGGGCCCCATTGCGGCTACATTATATTTTTATTAAATGCAATCAGCAATTATCGTCCTTTTGTGTCCCTTTGATGGCTTTGATGGCAACACAGCTTGATTAGAATTGTTTAGGCAATTAAATTCATATGTTTGATTTTCGTTTCCGATTTTTCTGTAATTTCCACAAAGGTTTTTCGTTGTACATGATTTTTTTTTGATTGCATGGTGCGGTCTTTACTCTATTCGTTATGGGGGAAAATTTGAAAAATATATAGCTATGACGGACACAAAAGGATTTTATATAAACTAGAAATATTGGGGAATATTAAAAAATATGTTTTTTATATTTTCGTGCATTTTACCGCCTTATCTCGTAGCTTCTTTTGTTTTTTGTAATGGCATACCCTCTAAATCACTTCCTCTAAAAAAAAGCGATATAAATAAATTAAAACCACCAATCTTAGCTAAATGCAGTATCGGAAATCCAAGAAATAAGCCACAAAACTCGTTCGATGGGAACCACACTTTGCAGGATGCAGAACCCGATTAATCCCCATTCAGTTGACTTGCAAAGAGTCGTGTTTTGCCTCGAATTCAGCTGAGACCGCGATGCCAGAGGAAGTGTGGCAGCGGCATCTGGGCCACAGTTCGTTTTGCTTTAATTTTTTCGTTACCATTTTTGGCAACAAAGGCCTGGTAAATTTGCAAATAGAAAGCATTTAATTGCAAATTGTTTTTGTTGAGGCGACAAAAGCCAGCTAGCAAGCGTATTGAAACGAGACTTAAACGGCGGCTGGAGCATAAATCCTTGAGCGGTATTATTTTAGTGCGGGAAATCGGGTATTTCGAGGGATCTGGGGGGAACAGAGGGGTACTGGCCACAATTTCCGTTTTCCGGTTGCCGCAAAAGCTGCAGCGCCTGCAGCTCAGATTCACTTTTTGTGCAACAACAAGGCGCAACATTTTGCGGTTTCTGGGGTGCACTTCCTCCACTCCCTCCCCTCTTACCATAGCCCCAGCCAACATCGCCAGCAAGCTACCACAACGCATGCATAAATTATTATTTCCTCGTCTCGCTCGCCACTTGCTGCCAAATGTAGCTGCAACATTTCTTGTTTGGTCTCTCCCGCGCTGACCCTACAAGGAAGTTGGGTATATGGAGTAAGAGATCGCAGTCGGGGGATCGGGAATTAAAAGTTGAGGGGATTAATCAAGATAGAAATGATTGAATACCTTTTAAGTACCCTCAGTATTTGTATATATGTAGATGCGAGCAAACTACAGGCTTTCATGTTTATGGGAAAGAGATTTTACTTTTTCACCAAAATTAAAGCTTATTCATAGTTCTTAAAATATTTCTGGAAAGTTCTGGTTTTAACTTTGGTCAAATTTAATTTATTAAATTATATTCTTGACTGTAATTATGTTTCTTATATTTTTTGTTTTACATTTCACATTGTTAATAGGGTTACCAATAACTACTTTAATGCTTTGCAAACTTTTGTTGAAAAAGAATAAGAACAATATTATATTTTTTTATGATTTTGAAAAGCAGAATTTCAAGTTAACAACAATTATTGCTTGGGATATTTATAAAACAGATTTAATTATATTTATATTCTTTACAGAGCAGCTCAAACTTCGGCTACCTCCGATTTCGGGAAGCTGTATCTCCTCCTGTTGTCCCGTGCTGGTGCTGCTCCTCATCGGTACGTCATTGCCTCGCATGCGAATGACATTTGGAAGTGGTTTTGGTTGTCCCAGCCCCTTTCCACCACGTTAAACCCCCTTTTGGTGGCCGCCTGTCTTTCTTTTGGCGCTGCAATTGCCACGCCCACACTGGCAACACTGAACGACTGCAAAAAATTAAAAAAAGGAGAAGCAAACATATTTGATCGCTTTTGTTTTGCATTTTTATTACGCACACACTGACACACAAGCACACACATAAACAAAAATTCGTTTTGTGGTTTTTATCACGCACAGACACAAGCTGCTGAAGCCCGCCTCCCTTTGTCCTTGCCCCCTTAGCCCCAAACCCAGACGAGCTCTCGTGGAGCAAACTGCTTTAATTGGAGCCGATGGTGTTATTTATATAAATGTTTGCCATTTCTCTTCGTTCGCCTAGTTTGCATTTCATTTTTTTGGCAGTTTAAATTGTAGGCGTCATGTGATATATTGGCCATCGGTCGCTGGATTTGAGCTTTGGGTTCGAGTTCGGGTCCGAGTTTCGACCGAGCTCCTCTCTGAAGCTGGCTGGGCTGACCTTGTTCTGCTTGTAATTCTCCCTTTTTACGGCTTTTTGTTTGGCTGAAAGTGTTTTATGGGTTGTTTAAAGTTGAAAATATGGCTGGCAGGACATTAAAGTGTGTTTGTGATGCGGTGACCCATATGGGTAAAGTGCGGTAATATTCAGTCCGGCTTAATATGGGTTCGAGATACTTTTTGGGACACTTGCAGATAGCGTTGCTGACAGCTTGAGTGGTTTCTGGAGTGATTTTTTGAGAGTTCGTGGAAGGAAATATGAGTCAAGTCAAAAAATAAAAGACGATTCAGCATTATAAGTACGAAATTGATTCAATTTTAAATTCATTTGGTTACTTATTTAAGTAAAAATATGGAGAAACTGAGATTGGTATTAAAAAACCCCAGAATAAATGATAGATAAATAAGTTTAAGTAACTGTGACTAAATATTACTAGATTTATGTGCCAGACCTTACCTAGCATGTCCAACACCTGCCTAGGCATAGCCAATTTAGGCTTCCTCCTTGAAGGGTTCCCCCTTGAAGGTTTCCTACTTGCCACTCCTTATTCCAGATTGCCTGCGATGACCTCCAAGGAGGCTCGGCCAATGTCAAGGGTACCTGGAGCAGACATCTCGCATGTGCTCCCATTAGCTCCCTCCTTCAAAGAGAAATGGGAACGCAGGAGAAGCCAGCCATAAAACCGTGAAATCACATACAAAGTGCATTTAACGCGCCACATAAAAAAAATAAACGAAAACAAGAAAGAAAACCCAGGAGCAAGCGGGGAAAAAACATTTTGGTTTTAATTAAAGAATTGAAACGAATGTCAGAGAGAGAAAGCGAAAGAAGTGCACGAGGAACATATTTTAATTTAATGTTTAGCTGGGGACGCCGTAAGTACTTCCGTTTACAGCTAGACGTGCTACTCCCACACACATGTGTGTGCCGCCATAGACTCCAATGTCAATGCCACACACAAGGCAAGGACTACTGGCCAGGACAACGGCAACAAATTCTCGACTCAATTTCAGAAAATGATTTAACGACTCCATTCGGGCATGAAATTGCAAGGAAGTGCCCGTACTTCATGGGGGACTCCCTCCTCACAAGATCCCCTCCGTAGGCTTATTTCGAGACGAGTGTTTTAAATGGGGAGCTACAAAGAAAAAGAAACACAAAAACAATATGAAGCGAATGTCCTCGGTGCCAGGACAAAAGCCATTCAGCAGCGGCAGCAACTTTATCACTAAGTGGGAAAATCTGTAGGATTTTTTAAGTGCTGCCTGCCACGAAACGGAACGGAACAGAGTCCCGGACGCACCGCAGCTCCTATTGTCCTTTGCAAAAACTCCCCGGTTTCAAGTTCGTGTTGTCTAGGGACGAGCGACCCGTTCAGTTCCTTCGCTTTGTTTTCCTGTTTTCAAGGTGTGCTAAGGAGGCGTAAGCACCAAACATTTTCATTTACTTTGCGTTTTTAATCACGGTTAAAGGATATGTCAGACAACCGCTCGTTATTATATAGACGAGCTGTCTGACTGTCTGTCCATTTATCCGTTTGTCTGCCAGGATGTCAACGCAAATTCAAGTGAAATGATGCACAAGACAGTGGAACCAAAAGAAGAAAGCGAGGAGATGGCAGGGAGGACAAGAAAAGGATTGCTACCGGATGAATGCACTTCATTTGAAGTAGAAAGAACAAGAAATGCACGGCTCATTGTTAGTCGTCGGTGGTGCTGCCAGGACATCATCCCAGGAGCAACCTTCCAAAGGGCAGCGCCCAAGTCAATCCCTAAAGGATTAGAGCGATGGGTGTGTGCTGCAGTTGATTTCCCATTCGCATCTTCGATGATCATGTTTTGGCATATTTTTGTGGCTTAAACTGAAAAGGGGTTTCTGGCATTATCTTCCCCGAAGGGAGTGAAGTTCTGGGGAATTGTCTGACAGACTTTGGCTTTGGTATTTAAAACGAATCTGAACGGAAAATAAGAAGGAAGTGGTTGGATTTCGCGTGAAAATGTTTGACATATTTTATGAAGGAATCTAGGAAATTTAGGAGAGCTTGGCTAAGTTGCCCTTTGATTGGAAAATAACAAAAAATTACCCTCTTAAATACTTTTAATTAATAAAAAACTATAATATGGAATAATGGAATAAAATATGTTTACCTTTGTTAATTTTTGTATTAAAAGCAAACCATATATAGTCATTACCTTGATAAGGTTACCTCCATATTAGTTATTCCTACCGAAACCACCCATATTTGCCAAAAAAGCAACCCACATCTAGCCTTCGTCCAAACAAGACATCAAAATCACTTTTTTCATCTTAAGATAGATCACCCTAGATAGCAGAAATTCCCTTTTGTTCCTTTTCAATATAGATAGATGATCGTTCATGTGAAAAAAGGAGAAGAAAGGATTAAGGGGCTTAGGGTGTGTGTGCCTTTGCATGATCCTGATGATGTTTTGTCATATCTGTTGACTGGCAGTCAAAGGTTAGCCAAACCCCGAACAATACCCAGAGAACCTTCTGAGGAAAACCGCAGCTAGCGGTACATAAACTGTAGCTCAACATTTTCCGACTTCCAGCTGTTTTCCACGACTCAAAGACGGCGATGAAGTTGTTCGCTCGCTGAAGAAGAACTATTGAAGAAGCCGAAAGTCATTAATTTCGAGCTGGAAGTTCTTTCCTTTCAACAAGTTGGTGTCGCCGCTGGTCAGGGTCTCTCACCAATGTATGTATGTTCTAGTCGATTCCCAGAGAACGCTCCCTCACCCCATCGTGCTCTTCCATCTAATTAAAACAGGTGTTTTAATTATTGCAGCAATTTAATTTCCGTACTACATGTGCCTGTGTTCTCTGCCCGAACGTTTGTTATTCCTTGGCCCCATAAATGCCTTGGCCACTTGGCACATTTTACGAGCTGCGAGTGAGACGGCCTCGAAGACCATTAAAAACTGCTGCACTTTCCTCTCACCCGAGTTGCTCATTAGGCGCAGTTCCAGCCTAGCCGTGCTCTAGATATGATTAATTTTTGTTTTCTGTTTATTAGACTCATAAAAATGGCAACATAGAGAGCTCTTTATTACTTGGTTCAACTGTTTTTTAATAGCGGTTATGTGATGGAACTTTTTGCTATTCCATTGTGTTAATTGGAAGCTAAAGTGTGTTGCCTAAAATGCTTGTATTGCGCCTCAAAACATTACATTTTTTACGATGTGTAGAGGAAAAATAATGTATCCTTTCGCTTACATCAATGCTACTTCTTTATGACTGAACATGTATTGCGGAATTATTATTTTAAATATTTGTTTGTCCCATCCTAGTCTCCTAATTAAAGTTCCTCCCTTTTTTTTTTTGGTTAATTCGATCTAAATTCCTTTAAAATTCCAATCTATTAACTCATCTTTCCTGTTGACACAACAATAAAGTTTCAAACTTCCCCTTTACCTAACCATATTATTATCGCTATGAAAAATAAACTTTATTCCCGCGTAATTACATTGTCAGGGAAGGGGAGAGTTCAATCAGTTGTTATTTTTTCCCGGTCCTAATCAATTTTTAAAGACACAACCGACGAAAAACCAACACTTTCCGCAGCATTTCATACTTAATCAGGTAATAATAACATAAATTAAATAAACAACGGATGGAGATGGAGGCGAGAGAAAGAGAACTTTTATTTTCTCAAAGATGAAAGGGGGAATCGATGGCGATGACGATGGCGATGACGATGACTATGACGAGGTGTGTTAAATTTCACGCGTTACATTTAAAGCATCCCAACAATAACACAAATGCCAGCTGCTGAGGTGCTGAGACCAGAGGAAACCGAACTCGAACCCGAACCCGATCCAAGATACCAGATATGTATCCAGAATATTGCAAGTTCATTATACAAACACCAATCAAACATCGATGGGCCGAGGAGCCGTTGGAGCAGGTATGAAAATCCAATTAAAGCCGTCAGGCAAATCGGGGCCGCAACAGTTGTTCAAGGGGGAAAACTGCAACCTCACCGCACACACTTCTTACTCAATTAGAACAGAAAATTCGAAGGAAATGTGTGCGCCGTGTGTCGGTGTGTGTGTGCCAACCAAAATAAATACGGAATTGTAGGCAAACGTAGGCAGCAGCAGCCCCTCCAGCCATAACTCCAGCTCCGACTTGACTCTGACTCTAACTCTGTGGCCGACTCCTGCCATGTCGATTTTCCTCCTAAAAGGCTTGAGTTGATTTTCAAGTGGCCCGGCAACTGTGGCACTTGAAACCTTGTTTCTTTCCCCCTTTTTGGCATTCTTCACCTGTCAAGGTGGACGCTCTCGGACTCCGACTCCGACTCTGACTCCGACTCCGCCGACTGCGGGTCGGGAAGTGCAATAAGAACGTCTAAAACCTCACACTTCAAAACTTTGGCCGAAACATCAAAGTTGACGTACACAATGGCCATTGATGTGATACAACTCGAGTGCAAAGAAAACAAAACACGAAACCCTAGTAGTCTACTTGGTCTTGTGCCCGGGGTGCCTGCCAGCATCTGGAGAGAACCAGAGGCGGAGACAGAGGAGTCCGGACTGGGAGTCCGAGTAGGAGTCGCAGTCTGTCGTCCTCGTCTTGGTTCGTCGTTGGCGGTGGCTTCAATGTTGTGTCGTCAGCCTCAACAAGCGTAAAATATTCTCAGAATTGCAACAACTTTAGCTCCGGCTTCAGCAGCAGCAGCAGAAACAGACAACAGCCTTTTGGCAGAATTTCGACGGCCACAGGAGCGTATCAGCATTTGGAGCCCAAAGTGGGGCGGAAAAAGCCAAGAAAGCAATGTGGGGAAAACTTAAAGAGAAGTAATGGGAAAATATAAGATTTAAACTATACATATAAAGCTAATTATTAATAAACCTTTTACACAGATAGGTATTGGAAATTCGCAATGGTTCTAGAATTGAATTATTGTTTTAATTCTTGTTTCTATATTCTGCAAGATATTTCTATAAAATACCTTCTTAATTGATCGAAATATCGATTTATATTTTCCAAAATAGCTGACCACTAAAACCCTCAGGAAACTCAATCTGCAAATCCTGACACTGGCAAAGTGGTTTCCTGGAAAGGGGTTTTCTCTCCTCCTGTACCGCCTAGAGGCACCACCGACCCCATTCCCACATTAACCGCTACCGTTTCATTACCGAAAATCTTCACTTCCTGGCATTAGAACAACAATCGATGGACGACAACGACGCCGACGTCGACAACATGGCCTGGCCAGGCCAGGAACGGCACGATGTCGTCCTCTCACAGAGGCCAGTGTACATGGGGCCGTCTCTATCGGAGCACTTAACATTTTCGGCTTTGGTTGCATGTTTCGTCGTGTGCTGAATGTTGCATAAATAAAGCGCAGATCACACGCAAACAAAGCTGCAGCAGCCGAAACAGCAGCCGAGGCAGCAGCAACTGCAGTACAGTAGAACCACCACAACGGACACTGACACGGACACGGACAACATCAAAGTGTTGACTTGACATTTTGAACGACATTTTAACCTGTTTAGCAGCAGCGTCCGAGCTCAGTCCAAAGCCAGGCCAAAACCAAACAAGCGTGGCCAAAGCCAAGTCAGCGTGCCATGCCAGTTGGTCGCATCATAGCCGAAAGTTGGCAATGGAACGGGAGTGGGAGATGGGGATGGGGATGGAGTTGGGGATGGAGTCGGTTAATGGGGGATTAGAGGGACTTAGGGGAGGAACAGGGGGAGCCAAATGAGACCAGCGAAGCAAACAACATGCCATGCTGCAATCCGAATGACTGCACGCTGTATGTTGCTGCCCTTTCTTTGGGGGAAGTTACATTGAAAGTCAACCATTAGAATAATTATTATACATTCTTTAATTTACAAAATATATATATAAAAATATTAAGCTTCAATGTAGTTAGAAAATTTAAACTTAGGCTTGATCTTTTAAGTTAAGAATTTACATATTTAAATGGATATATGTATCTTGAAAAGCACTGAGGCATATATAGCCTTTGTCTGTCTTCTTTCTTAACGATATGTGTGATAGCTCACTAAGATCTACCTTATATATTTATAAATATAACTGTTTAACAAAGATATAGAATGAATTTTTTAAATCATATTTTGCGTACAAAATTCCATTAATAAGTCAGTCCACTTTCTGTAACCACCAAATTAGGGTATCTATAGTTCGTTGGACCTAACCTCCTCTCACCTTGTTCTCGCTGTTGTTGCTGCTCTTACTACGGCTGCGGTGGCTTCTGCTGGACGAGAATTCCGGTGATGATGACGCCGATTCGTTTTGGGCCATGTTGTTGACTCGCCTGGTTGGCTGGTTGCCGGTTGCTGGTTTGCGAAGATGGTTGCGAGCTGGTTGCTCGCTGGGCTATGTTTGAGCTGTTGTTAATTTTCCTAAAATCAAAGCACAAAATGCACAGGAAATGTAAACCGTTTTGCGGTAATACCAAAAACACGACGACGACAAACTGGAACGTCGAACGCTCTTCAAGAAATTGCAATTCGTTCTCGGCCCTTTGGGCCGTGTTTGGCCAACGCATACAGAGTGCAGGCGCTTAATGGCCGGCTTTATGTGTTCATCTGCTTAAGTCAAATTAAAATATTAAAATTTATGAACGTCGCTGTATGTTTGCCCGGGCCTGATTATACCCCTAAGAAAAAAATACAAAGAAAAAAAAAGAGGAGCGAAATAAAAGCGAATCTTGCAACGTGCATCTCGGCTGCAGTGGAAACTGCTTAAAACGAAACCTGGACTGGGCTGTTGCTGCGATGTGCCGCAGATGATAAATAATCCACGCAAATCCCTCCCGCTCTTCAGGGCCCACCACTTCCCTCCCCAATCCCAAATCCCCACCTGCGCCACTCGCTCATCCGGCAGGTGCAAATCGCATGTGACAGCCAGACACTTAACTCTTGGCTCTCCGAGTGGCCCAGAGTGCTCGAGAGCTGCTCAGTCTCTGTCTGTGGCTCTGGCTCTGGCCCTGGCTGGGATCTGGGTTCTGGGATCTGGCCTAATGCAAACACGCTGACCAGGTCGCCAGTCCGAGTCCGAGTCTGAGTCCGCGTCCGAGTCTGGAGCTGTAGTTGTAACTGTAGCTGGAGGAGCCTCGGTCATTTTTTATCGCATGTTAATCACAACCTTTTGGAACTTTGTTTACCTTCCCGACTGCAGCCCAGCTCCCTGCTGCCAGGTGGAGTTCTGCACGGAGCTTGGCAGCTCTTCTTCGCCCTTTTTGTTGTGCGGAATACCTTGTGTGTATTTATGGCTACACTTTTGCCAAGGAGTACTGTGTATTCATTGGGGCTTAGGCAGCTTGTAGCGTATGTAGAATATTCTTCTTTCTTGGAGGAACCTGCCAAAAGTCATTAATAAATGATTTATTATATGTATATTTGTAATATTTTATTTCATTCTAAGTAATATATTAATAACCCATTTTTTAATTGATAGAATATAAGTTTTTTTTGTATTCCTTAATATATTATCTTCTTCCTTATATATTTCTAAAGTAGTTTTCTTATTTAAATTTACAAACATACATTTACGAACTTCTCATTTATTATATTTATAACTATTAATTTATTTAGATTTCCTCTTAAACTAACTCAGTAAAATATTTATTTTATGCCAAAAATGTTATATTTATTTTCTTTGATTTTATTGAATTTAATTAATTCCATCTCCAATAATATTTTCGTAAATATCGGCTTACTTTAAAATTACCAAATCACAACCATATATAGTATATATCACATGCAGGCTGTATGGTTGCATAATTTCTTGTTTTTCCCAGGTCAGGGTATTCCATGGCTCAACTAACCGGGCTTAATCCCGTGTTTATTTTCTTTTTCGTTGCTGCCTGTATGCATATTTCCAGCTGCTTCTCATAGACTCTGAGCCTGGTCTAAGTGAATGCAATTAAAATTGACGTTAATCTGCTGGAATTCTGATGTTTTGTCATGTTTGCGCGCTAAAGATGTTATTTTGTTTTGACATGCTCTTGGCCGGGCCAGAGCAGCTTGGTAACCGGCAGCCAGGTCTCGTTTCGGCCAGGATGGAGTGCATGCAACAAAGTCCACAAAGCCAGCAAGGAGTCAGTCAGAGACGACTCCCAATTCCCAATTCCCAACTCCCGACTCCCGACAGTCGACTCTGGATTCCCGGCTCCAGAGCCAGACTCCCAGCTCTGTGTTGTCGTGTACATGTAGATCAATCTATCTAACTAACGCGCCTGGTGTTTGCCCGGGCCGGCTGCCTAGGAGTCTCTTGGCCTGGCCATGGCTTGTTATTTAAATTGTTATATTATTTGTGGCTGGCTGAGCTTGGGAACCCTGCTAGCTTCAGCTCAGCTCAGCTCGTCTCTCGCCGGCTTGTTATGGCTTAACTTTAATCGAATTCGTCTGGCGTCGGTGTTTTCTGGTTTGCCTGGGACGGATATCTTTGGTCGCTGGTCTGTGGCTTGGACTGCCCTTTTAATGCCCGTTTTGTAGTGTCTTAAAGACATGCAGTTAATGTTTATGATTGCTTACTCAAATCACTTATTAAATGGTTTTCCTGACTCGTTTATTGTTTGCCTATAAATAAAGCCTGGCCCGGCGATTGAGATTACGAGTTCAGGGTAAAGCGCAAAGGCAAAGGATTCTTCGGAGGTATCAAATGACCAAGCTCAAGAGGTAAAACAATTAAATACAATATATCTTCATAGAGGGTTCCACTTGAAATATTTCGTCTTAAATCATTTGGTTTATAGAGGTTCTAGTATTATAGAATGCTTATAATAAATTGATAGGAATAAAGTATAATAAGTGAGAGAATATTGTTTGTGGGTTTTATAAATATAATAAAAATATAAGAAAATTCCTTGTTACCTTTTTGATAGTCCAAGAAACCTTTAAATGTTCTTTGTTTTTTAACTAAAATGAACTCCAAATTATGAACTTCTTTCAAACAATAATTCATTAACAATTTCCCTCACCAAAATGCACGCTCCATTTAGTAACTCCTTATATCTCCTTCCATCAAACTAAGTAAATCAGAAGAGTCCTTGCAATCCCAACTTGGAACTCACATTTTACTTCAGTTGCCAAAAAAAAATAAAATAAAATAAAAACATACATATATAGATGGCAGACAACAAAAACTGGATAAAAGAAAGCAGAGCTCAGCAGCTATAAATCTCGAGCTACTATCTCAGTGCACACACACTTTTAGCCATTATTACTGCAACATTAAGACACCCAAATGGCCAGGCTTTTGTTGGCAGATCCCAAAGCCAGATGCCAGGCCATAACTGCCATTAACATTGGCACTTAATTTACTTTTAGCCAAAACCCGAAAACCAAAACAAACGCAAACAGACAAACAGAAGCGCGTACCTCACACTCTCGCACAAAATGACGCACTGCCGCTATCTTATTATATTTGGCCAACAATAAGGAGCCACCAAGAAAAAAGTACAAAGAAAATAAAAATATATAAACAGGGGAGAACAACAATTAAAACCATTTTCGAGCGAGCAAACAAATGCCAATGGAGAGACTGGGAAAAAGTCGCATTCCCATTGTCCGGCCAACCTCCTGCGCTTATTTATTGGCGTCCTGTCCAGTTTTTGGCCATTGTTTGCTCCGAATGTGGGGGAGAGCGGGAACGGGGCCAAGAAAAAGGAAAGTAAACCAGGCAAAAAGGCCACCAAATAGGATAGAATGAAAGTAGCTCAATCTCCTTTCGTTCCTTCGATATCTTAACAATTTTCAATTTTAGCTTTTGTTCTCTAAAGCAAACAATAAGAGAAACAAACTGAAATGGTGGCGTTAAAGGGAAGACTGGACTAGGCGATACTTATTACGTTATTTGATGTATAGTAAAGACTTTAATTTAAGAGGAATTTTGTATTATTCGTAAAGCAAAAATAAGTGAGAAATATTACAATTTGTTCACATCCAAATATGTTTAAATAATTCGGTAAGAAATATGTAGAAATCCTTTTAAACTTTTAATTAAATATATTTTATTTTCGAATTAATTTCTGTATGTTCAATAGTTTTTATTTCTTATAAAAACCTGTATACCCTCTTTTTAAAGGCTACCCCTTGAAAAGGACAACTAAATCTAATGTCTCTTATCCTCATCACGACCTTTTTTTTCAGAGATTCCCCTTACATTCTGCGGTAGGTCCTTTTCTCCCTATTTTATTCCCTAACCCATAAGTTGATTTTCATTTAATTTGATTGCATTGCCAAAGCAATTTCCATTCCACTTTAATTCCTTATTTTGAACCCATAAATAATTGTCAGAGCGCGCAGGCGTGAATGCCTGAGCTCCTCCACCTATTTACCCCTTTGTTAGGGCCCCAAAAATAGAGCCCATAATTTCTGTCAAATTCAAATGGTACTTTCTATATATACACATAATGTTATTTGGGGGGAATTTCCAGAATTATTTCCGGTGGAGTTCTGCTTCGACGCTGAGGCCCAGGCGTTAATGAGCTGCAGCATGCGCCGCCGAGTATATGACAGATACTTTCTGCCATTGTCAAATGCTTGTCATGCTTGAATGAGGGCCTCACCGAAAGATATTTTCATATTTTCCCCTCCCACCACAAGGCGGAAAAAGGTTCGGTTCGGTGTGTGAGTTTGCCTGAATTAAAATGTAGTTTTTAATTAAACCCACTTAAAATTTATTGTTCATTGAATAGAGTTTAGAGTACGCATTGGCCATGAAATTGTTTAATTTCCTGTTTACAATTTGAGAGAGTGACTCCGCCGCTGATTGAGACATTTCGAATGAAAAAGAATCTCCGAACGAAGTGGGTTAGAATTAAATGACTTTTTTATTCAGAATGTCTCGGAATATGTTTTTATAATTACGATAGAACCCCGCAGAATATGTTTCTTTTCTAAATAATTTGATTGTCAAATGGCAACAACCCGGCGATCTATCAAGTAGAAAACGGAGACTGCACTTTATCTATTTGTCAGGTCGTTAAGACAGTCGTTCTCAGTCCCATCCGACTGTCTATTCCCAGGCATTCAAGCATAAAACTTGCCAGCGACAGGAAGGCAGTCAGAAGTCAGGGGGAGCCCCGAAAAAATAGAGACACTGCCGCCGAAACAGATGACAGATCGTTCAGGTATTTTTACAGCATTGATATAATTAATCGAGGGCCTTCTAGTTCCGAGCTTAAGTCAGCGAGCTTCAACTGTCAGCACGCCGCTCATAAATTACAATTTATTATGACATCATATTTTTTGTTGTGCCTGTCTCCAGGATTACTCGGTTTCCATTTCGTTCAGTTTCCCTGCTCAGTTTTGCTGCATAAATTGTACAGATCCAGATCTAGATATAGATGCCTCTGCGCCAGGCAGCGTAATATTTCCTTGCATTGAATTGTCAGCGCCTGCTTACCTAGTCATAATTTAGTGCTTCGACAGGGAGCAGTCTCCGCCAGCTCCACCGGCTCTTCCAGGTCTCCTCTGTATTCCTCTGCAGACTGTCAGCACTTCCCCACTAGCTGCTAGTTTATACGACTGCAAACATCTGCACGATGCATTTATTATCTATGCATATCCTGGCTCTGATTGTCGTCTCGGCTCTTTGAACTTTCCTGCCGGATTCTTCCGCCGCTGACAGCTTCTTCTGCCTCCTGTCTGTGGGTCTTCACATTGCCGTATGATTTATTCGGTTATTATGGGTGATTAGTTGGCTTTCGATGGCTTCCATATAAGCTTTAGCTGATGGGGATTGAGATATCAGTCTAAAAAAGAATTTTTAAAGGGGATATTCTTTGAGTTAGCTCTTTAGCAATTTAGAATTTTATTTAAATATAAATTATATTTTCAATTACTTTGTTTGGTTGCAATAATATCGCCTTAAGACAGACATTCTCACAAACCAATTAGGAAGGCCATTTCGACACCGCGTCCCCAAGCATTTTGTATCATCATGATCTTGGCACTTTGCTACCCATTAGCCTTTCTAAATTACGGCTTCTTCGCGGCAGTTCAAAAATTAATTAAAACTTCTGTCCCAAGAACGATGCCTGGCCAAAGATTATAAATGGGGAGCGCCAGCAACAGCATCATGAAAAAATTGTGCCACACACCAAAAAAAGAGAAACAAAACCAAATCGCTGTTAGAAAGAAACAGGAAAATAAAATACAAACTACTTTAGAATAACTCATTACGCAATGGCAGGCGAACAACTTTATTACACCTAAAACATTTAAAAGTAATTTACAACAGACATTAGCCCGAAAAAGAGACGAGAGCCGGGCGAAAGCCAGATGATGGGACCTCGGTCCCAAAAAGATACACTAAGTACTTGAAGTGCGCGGCAATTAACAAATTTCAAGCGAGATAACACGACCAGCGGAATCTTTCTTGACTTGGCCCAAATGGTCAGTGCAGCAGCCAGAGAGCCAGCTTTTATGGTGACGATTAAGTTGTGACGATAACATTTTAATTTACCAACCCCAGCGGACCTACAGCAAGGACAACCGAGGACCAGTACAATGTACGCGTCCAGCCTCCGATTCTTGGGAGTACATAAAATCGGGTTTTATGTCCCATGAATGCAGCTGAAATCGAGATCTCTCTTTCTTTCCCTTTTCCCCTCGAAGGAAACAAGAAAAACTATAGGAAAAACTAAAGATTTGTGGTCATTGATTGTGTGCGCACACACAGAGATTTTAATTTTCTAATGAAAGATAAATGCTCTCGAGATGCTTTGGCTCTAGTTTGATTTCGTGTTTCTCCGGTTTCCCTGAGCTCTGGCCCTGGCCCTGGTTCTGACTCCGGCTCAATCTTTTCTTGGGCCACATAAATTTTCACTTGTCCCCGGCCTGGATTGGTTTCTGTTCTAAGGAAACCCAACTGGGTTGCACCTTTCTGTGGTTGCCTTTTTTTCCTCTTTCATTGTCATTGATTATAATAAAAATCAAAATAAGTTGTAATTTATTTGGGGACATTTTTGGTTTTTATATACTGGCAGTGGCCCAACCCCATTTCAGGGAATTTGATCAATCAAATCGAGCAGAGTGGAGGAGTTCCTGCAAGTCACCATTAGCGTGGAATGATTTATTTATTGTTCAGAAACTGTGCTGTGATTTTATGCATTATTATTTAATTAAGGCGCAAATGAGGTTTGCGGTTGAAATAGTTTTGTTAAGGATTGCAGATAGAATTTTAATGCGTTTTCAATTGGTGGAGAGGGTAAGGAGACAGCTTCAATAGGGAGATTTAAATAGCGCCTTTAAATAATCTATTCACCTCCCACAATATTCATCTTCTTCACGGCCCTAAAAAACACACAGCGAAAACAATTTCCACCTGGGCTAGCCCCTTCTAAGAGAAAAATTAACCTAAAGATACGTTTTAGGCAGACAAAAGGAGAGATACAAATGCGAGGCCATAATCAGAGTCACTCAAAGCCGCGGAGGGAGCCATTTGTATCCTGTTTAGTTGATAGCCGAGAACTGCAATTAAAGAAGCTCACTTGCACTTGGAGAAAGGGGGGATAACAATAGAAAATGTATGTGTTTTAGTATTTAATAATTTTATAAATAGTTCAAATAGTTTTCGTAAACAAAACAAAAATAATAACGAACCTTGCAAATACTTTTGAGAAAGTAGTAATTATCTGGATCCCTGGAAATATCGCAAAATATTGCTCCACGTTCCAAGTGAAATTATACAAAATATATTGATAATTACCAGGTATTTTGTTAAAGTGTATACCCTCTTAGTAATTGTGTGCGAAAAGACGCAGCAGAAGAACGCAGCACTCTCCAGATGCGTATTAAATGATAAGGCCACAAAAGGTTGAGGAGGCCACAATCCCAGGCCGCAGACAAAGTTGCCGGCAAGTTGGCAAATAATTGCAAGTTGCAAACAATTTTTGCTACGATTTAAAACACAGACGCAGAGGCAAGGCCGTGAAGGCCCCCCAAATTAATACCACGTGCAAATTTAAACCCCAGCACCCGTAATTATTTTCAATCGCTCTCTGGGTTTCACTCTCTGCCTCTTAGCCTCTGCCCCTGCCTTTTGCCAATTTGATTTATGCTATCAAATGTTGGACAGCCAAAGGAAGTCACCGTCGGAATCCAAGGGATCCATGGATCCAAGGGGGACTACTACTGAGTAATGGCTGAATCCGCAGAGAACGCATTTCCGAATCATTGGCAAGAGCCACAGCGAAATGAGCTGCAGCGACTACCACAAGGGCAATCCTAGATTGAGGCGCTGCTTAGAGATGGCTCGGGCACCTCCCGGGGATTGGCACTCTGATTCGAGATGGGAAATGGACACAGAAGAGATTGGTAAAGATACAATCCCAAATCACGTCCAAACTCACGCTGCCATCGCTTAAAAGCCATGGCCAGCGAAGCGTATGTGCCGCACTGGCCAGCATGAGGAGGTGGAAGGAAGGAGAGGATGCATTGGGAAAAAGGGAAAATACTGCCACACATTGCCACACTTCGAAACCGAAACCAAAACCCGGACTAAAAACGTTGACTGCCCCGTTGGCTGCGTGAGAAACACACCTGCCCGAATGAGTGCTCCTCCCCGACCGTTGTACCTGTATCTTGAAGATACATTTGTGCTGTTGTTGCTGTTGCTGCTACTGCTGCTGCCCCTGCGGGGTTCTGTGTGTTTGCACACGCATCGCCGGCGCTGTAGCTACTTCTGGCGAGGATGTTCGGTGTCTGATTCTCAGTCTGAATGCGAATCTGGCGTCGGACCTTGGGCTTTGGGCATTTTTGCACTGCAAATGTAGCTGATTAACCGAAAGGGTTCCAGAGTGCCCCGGCATAGAGGTAGTGGGAATGGGCCACGCTTGACTTGCCTAATGCCACTTGACACTAGTCCGAGGGGGACTCTGGACGGTCAGGGGGTTAAGAACGTTTGGGTAGAAGTTAAGCTTCAAAATGAGACTGAAGAAAGCTACAAATTAATAATAACTTGTATTCATAAGTTTAGAAATCGTTGAAATATTTAAAATACTTCTAAGAAAAAAGTATTTTTTCTATTACTAGAAATACTTCTCAAATTAGAAGCCTCTTGGAAGTACCAATCAGTTTACAATATAAATATTTCTCTAAATTTAAATCTCCTAACTAAGTTATTTGGGACTTCAATTTGTTGCCTCCTCAACTTCTGCCGCCTTCCTAATTGCCCTACAAATTGGTTTGACCAATGGTTTCATATGGCCACAGCGGGCAATTTCCTCTACCTTGGAGCCCACCTCCGTAAAGTGGCGAACCATCTTCGGCTTGTAATTGAAACCTCGGGAAAATAAAGATAGATGATCTTTAATGCTGACTACTTTGCATACGATCTGGATGGCTAACTCATCTCTGACAGGTTGAAGCACTCACTTTCTTTCAAGGCCAGTTCCAAGTTCCGCCCCTATCGTATCGCTCAGATCTCTGGTCGGATTTGGGCATCTATAGATTGCCCACACTTTTGATAATGGTTTCCCCCGAACTGTCTGACTCAGATGCCAGAAAACCCAGAGACACGCAACTTAGATTTCGAAAACGATTAGGCAAACTTGCTGGGGGTTCGTATGTGCAGCGCTGCTTGAGGTTTTTGGAGGAAAACCTTTTGGGGCAATTTCCAGTGAAATGGAAAAGTGAGGCGCCAGTGGAACATGGATTTTCGAACGAAATCTTAACCGCAGGAGAGCCGCAAAGCCAGTGAGCGGCATGCCCTCCAATAATTACCCTTTCTTTCAATTAATAAATGACGTTAACATGCTGTCAAAATACATATAAGCCAGATGATGATCCGTGGATCAGCCAGCCAGCATCTGTATCGAATGCATCTCACAGCCAGACGCAGACAGGTCGAGGTGCAAGTCCAGACTTCATAAATTATAATTTGCCCGCGGCCATAAATAGCCGCCAGCAGTCTTGGACACTTTGACTACCGATTATAATCAATCTTGGAGATAGATTTTGCCCAGACAACGAATGTGGCAGGCCACGACTAAAATGATAGACGCACAAAGCTTTCGTAATTTAAAACGAGCTGAAGTCCGACTCTGAGCGATCACGCAATGGATTTGCCTCGGCTCCTCGATGGTGTATCTCCTCGGAGCTAGTAGCTGTGAACTCTCTCCACCAACATGTGTCCATGTCCATGGCCATGTCCATGTCCAGTCCTTCTCGGTGGCAGTTGCTTCTGCAGCAAGATGAATTCGCATGCTGATCGTTGGGGCACTGAGAAGAATATTTATTTATTTATACTTATTGAGTATAATAGGGATCTTAAAGAGAATAAAATATTTCTACACTAAATCTTTAATGAGATACTTAGTCTTCAATTTCTGTCTTTCCACTAATAAGCTACATGATTTAAAGTTCTCTAAAAATTCTAGAATTCCTTTCATTCCTAGTTTAACCTCTTATTTCGCTCAGTGCTCCCCTTGGCTGGCATGCAAAATAGGCGCATGCAAACATGTGTCTCCGCGTTGTCTGGTTGACTGTGCCCAACTGCAACACGCATTTATCTGCGGCATTTATCACGCATGCAGCGGCTATCCTGGGAGTGGACACCGGGGCTCCTCCTCGTCCCGAGCCCCCTGTTCCGTATCCACTGGACACTGGCGAGATGGCAACCATATCAGGTTGCGAGCTAGTAGATAAGTCGAATGCGATATGCGTATCTCATAGATTTGCCATGAGACGTCATCCAGTCGCTTCTCCTCCTCTGGCTATTTTTGGCCCTGCTTGGTTGCATAAACAATTTGTGGCTTTTCCTGTTGCGGCACACGTTCGTTAATTTCCCTCCAGCCCCCCGAACGTTAGTTTCCCCCCAGCGTTTTTGCATTTTGTCTAAACAAATCTCGATTGATAATTCTGCATAAATTATGCGAGCCAAATGAAATGAGCCCCAGACAGTGGCGGATACGGGCATTCCTTGCCAGATCTTTATGTGACAGGATCTGAAAGGAAACTGAGAAAAACAGAGAGAGAGAGAGAGAGAGAGAGGGAGATCCCAATTGATTTGCATTTTCCGGTTGAGCAAGGGAAGTTGCTGAAATAGTTGCTTGTGAAATATCTTCAGAGCATCTCAGAATTCTTTGGTTGTAAGTAACCTCAGATTACTTGATTAAAAGTTAATCAACTGGGAGGATCTTTTTAAGTAAAATATATGAGGAGTTGGTTTTAGAAAATAAAGTGAATCAATTTCCTAGAGAAGTGCTCTTGTTGAGCCAAGAAAGTCTTAAGAGATTAATGCTTTCTCTCTCTTTAAAATTAGTCATTGTTTACTTTTGATAAGTTATGGGTCGCCCATCGGCAGTTTCTCAGATCACAGATGTAAAGGTAAAAAGCTTTCCCAGACCGCTGCAGGTGCATTAGCGGCGATGTGAGGAGTACTTCTCACCAACTCATCTCAGATGTCGGGGAGAAAAATCACAAGTCAGCAAAGCGTTCACACACAGCAATGCCTCGCGATGGGCCCCAGGTATTTACCTACTATATAGCATCGCCATTCGATATAAAGTTAACCTCCGGGGGCGGGGAATTCCGGGAGCACCAGGAAGGTATTGTAGGTACACGGGTATTGTGCCATTGTGCTGACTGGACCCCGTCTTGGTCTCTCGTCTCTGGTCTCTGGTCCATTGTGCGCTGACTTCCGCTGCTCACTGTCGCCTTTCTTCTCATCATTCTCGTTCTCATTGCATTTAACGCTCATTTCTTGATTCATTATATATTGTGATTCCTCTAAAAACGGGCAGCGGAGGACGAAAAAAAAGTGTGAAGCCGGGATGAATGAAGGAATCCTGAACAAAGGCCGGCTCTTTCCGGTCTCGAATACCTCCACTATTCTTTGCACATTTCGGAATATGATTAATTGCCGAAGTCAACTGATAACATATTTTATTGGTCTAGGGAAGGCGGCCTCCTGGGGCAAGCTGCCTCCTCAATGGAGTATTTTGCGGAAGTTGCATTCGAACCGGAACTGTCAGCGGCTTAGGGTTCTCCAATACTTTTTAAGCATTTCCAGATATTTGTGTTTAGGGTCTTGTTAAAATGTTTGCCTCAAATGCTGACAAATGGGTTGTGCCGGCGGACAAACATCAATTGAAAGGGCAGCCGGCTAAAAAACAAAACAAAACAAAAAATGTTGAAGAAGAAGCTGAGCAGCGATTCAAAGAGTAGCCGACGTCGCGACGGGCAAACAACAGGGCCAAAAAGTACAAGACTCGGAAAGACTCTAACCCGTTGCAACTAACAACTAACAAGTTTCTTGTTAAAACAACGCCGGGTCCAATAAAACAACAACCGCCGCGCATGCGCGCCGGATTGAATGTCGGACATACTATATATACCCATATAGGCGGATATTTAGTGTGACTGCCATTTGGTCAGCTGGCTGTCCGTTCCCATAAGTTGCTTCTCAGAGCCTTTTGGTCAAAGAGCGTTTCGTTTGCCTGCGTTTTCCTCATGTACGACATTATTCGGTGGAAAATGTGTTTAAACACTAAGGTATTAAGGCATCGGAATAGCAGTTCGCAGGCGCTTGGAATGCTTTGAGTCAAGGCTTAACCTTAGGTTAGGTGGAATAAATCGGGAAATATTTTCTATTGTAAAAAGTAGTAGGGTTCTGGGTTCGGGGTGGAAATAATATTTAAAGAATCTTTTTTTAAATGTGAAATAGTTATAGTTAACGAAGCTTATCTTTTGACTGCATCACAAACTTCATTGAACTCAAACTTATAAGATTTCTATAGAGTATAGAGTAGTAGTAAAAAAAATGGATCAATATTTACTCTTTTTTAAATATAGTTCTCTTATAGTGTTCACAGATTTTTTTAGATGTAAAACAAAATATTTCTAAATGCCTTTACGAACATTTGTATGTGTTCAAAGATCTTTCAAACAATTCCCCATCTTCACGTAAGCCCCAGACTCTCGAACCTATTTGCATTCCCGAGTTGGCACAACGGTAGTCCCTGGTCCGGAGCCCTTCGCCAGACCCTGTTTTACCTAATTACACACGAAGTTCCTCCCTTTCTACCCATTTGGCTGCCCTCTCTAATTGTTTAAGTGCTTTTAGCGTTTGGCCAAACAATTTTCATATGCAACTCTCCGTCCACATTGGGACGGCAAACAGACCTTTCCAGTTACCATAAAGCATGGGGCATGCCTCGCCTTTATTTTAAGTTGGTCTCGAAATTCGTTGTTGGATTTGTGTTTTTATTGCTGGGAAATTCTCACACATTGTCGCAAATTGAGAAAGAGAGACAGGGCAGATCGAGGCCTTCCGATGTGTGACGTGAGAGAGTCAGGCGGGGAAAAGCACTGCACTTGTGGCACCTGTCTTGCCCACCTGGTGGCATAAAAGTAAAAATGCAAACTTCCGTTAACCGCAAGTGCAACAATCACTGTGTTTTGCATCTGGTTTTGGAAAGGAAATTACGCTGCGTTTTTCCATTTTCCTATGTAGAGCAGTTATCCAGTTAACGAGGCGAAATTAGTTTTCCTAACAGTTTTTTTATAGGACTATGGCCGCTTTTTAGCTTCTAAGGTGTGTAATTATGGAAATGCAAAGCCTTTCTTGAACTGAAAATGCTCAAAATTAAGAGTTATGGTTTCCTTTATGTGTTGATGTGAAAAATATAGTTCAAACATTTAAGAAAAACTTATTGAATTCAGGTTTATTAAATGTAAAAGGTAAAGATGAAATTATTTGCTTGGAAAATATTTAAGTTTTAAATAAATTATTCTTGTAAAAACACAACATTGATTTTCTGATAATAAATATATTTTTTAAATAATTCCTTGAAAAATTATCCTGGTATTTTTCCCAAATTAAATTTGTAAATTTGAAGGTAAAAATTATGTTCCTTATCCTAATTTAACTGCAGAATTGCATGGCATATTTACAAATAAAAATCAATGAAATCCCCGTTAAATTCGTATTCCTTTTTCTGCGGAAATCTGGTTACACATGTTTTGGGCCATAAATTACTTGTATTTATTTGCTGACCAAGATAACAAATCAAATTCATGAATGGGCAAAGCCAACTATTAACAGTTGCCTCAATTTCGGGAAATGTATAAATTTAACAAGTTTCATGGTAGATAAAAAGGCTGTCGGAAAAGATTTGCATCTCCCAGGGAAAATACATTTTCTTGGCGACGGAAATATGCAAGTTATGTCAGTGGGTAGCAGGGGAAAATGTGTGCACATGTTGGCACAAAATTATGGCCATTTAAAGTTGATTTTCTTGTTGTCACAGTTGTCTCAGTTTTTTTCCTCCGCTATAAGTATATTTTTTATGTTTGCTAGCTCGTAAATAGTTGTAGTTGCTGCTCTTCAACTGTATCGGATGACACAATATTTTAGGGAAAAACTCGAGTGCAACACTTTGAAGACCTGCCTGAGGTCCACAAATATCAATTTTTGGGCTGGCAACCGCACTAAGAGGTATCCACTTACGCCAGGACCTATCTGCGATCCCTGAATCCATGACTCCTTCTCTTGTTTTATGGGTTCTTAATGTTAGTTGTACTAGACCAGAGGAGTTTTCGTCACTCGAGTCTCGGGCAGCCAGGCAGCATTTCCTCGATGACGTGCGGCTTCTCCGGCGTGTGAGTAGCGATTGCCGGAGAGCAGGGCTACCTGCCTGCCCTCAGCATAGCCAGATAATCGAGTGAAAACGGCCCGAGTGAGTGGAACTGGCTCTCGAAACCGGTTTGGAGAGCGGCAATTATTATCTGGGAGGGTTGGTTCTCTCCGCAAGGCCGCTGTCGGAGCGGTTGCAGCTGCTCCGGCTGCTCTCGACAGGCCAGCCGAGGTATCGTCAGCGGGAAAGGCACTCCGGAAAATCAGTGAAAATCGTTGCCTCGTCGTGAGCGGTTGTCTCTGCCTTCTAGCCAAGCCCAGACCTGAGACCCTCTGTAACCAGAGTTGGTAACACGAAAGAGCGTAAACCGTCGTCGAACCAAACAACAACTTGAAGCGTGCAGCCAAAGCGAACCTCTGGATTATCGCGCACGTTTCTCAAACAATCAAAAACAAAAAACCAACAGAACACACTAAACAAATGTTTTATTTTCAAACACACTGCCACTGAAATATTTCATATATATTTTACAAATTGGCCTAATGTGACAAAACATAAAATTGTTTGCAAATTCGAAAAAGTGAAACAGTGACAAACTCAAACTCAAAACACATCACACAAAGAAAAACGACACACTGCACTTTAAGTTCAGTTCATCGGTGGGAAAAAACCGGAAATTGTTGCTAAACAATCTTCAAAGAAAAACAAAAACGGTAAGTTTTAGTTGTGGCTTAAACGGAGCTAAATTGAACGAAAGTGCAAGAACTGTGAAATAAAGAAATTTATAAAAGTTGAGCTCAGAAAAATTACAAAATGTTTTTCAGAAATATTTCGGAAAGTTGGAAAATGTTCTCAAAGTTGTCAATAATGTATGGTTTTGTTTTTTGAAATGAGAAATATACTTCATAAAGAACATTTTTAATAAAATTTGTTATTTTTAAAAGTGACACCTTCAAGTTCAGTGTTCAACAAAAATCTTACAATTAAAAATAACATTTAATTGTGAAGTTATATCTTTAAATAACTCCACAGAAGTTTGTATTTCACTTTGAAATGAATATTCCACACGATTTCTTTCACGAAGTCTAACAAAAATAGTAAAATTCCAAGAGTTCGTATATTTAAACCTTATAACTTTAGTCCAAGAAAATAAGAACTAGTCCAAGCCATAACTCAAAAAATTTAAAATAGACAACAAATTTTCCAGAAAACCATAAACAATTCTAAAAATATAGCAAAAAGAAAGGGAACCACATAATAAAATTTAATCAATAGAAACAGTTCCACGAAAATAGGCTAATTAACCAAACTCAACAGAAAAAAACCAAAGACTACCAGAGACTAATTTTTAAATATTTTCCCTCGTTTGTCTACCCGCAGAACTATGGAAAACTAAAAGAAACCGAGGAAAACTTCGAAATACACGAAACTGAACAGTCGCAAGATAGAGAGAGAGAGCTAACTTAGCAACAGAAAACAAAAAAGAAAACTCGACCAAGATGCAGAGACACGCGATGATTGCCCTGGTGGCCATCTGGGGCATCCTGGCCAGCATGGGAGTGGAGCCGGCGGCGGGCTTGGCCAACTGCCCGCCGGGCTGCCAGTGCGACGACAACACTTTGGTGGTGCAGTGCGGCGAGGGGCAGCTGGACGTGCTGCCCATTGCTCTGAATCCATCCATCCAACGACTGGTGATCAAGAGCAACAAGATCAAGACCATCGACTCGTCGATCCAGTTCTACGCGGAGTTGACCTTCCTGGATCTGTCCTCGAACCACCTGATGACCATCCCGCAGCGCACCTTCGCCTACCAGAAGAAGCTGCAGGAGGTGCATCTGAACCACAACAAGATCGGGCAGATCAGCAACAAGACCTTCATTGGTCTGTCGGCGGTGACTGTCCTGAATTTGAGGGGCAACCAGATCTCGGAGCTGCACCAGGGCACCTTCTCTCCGCTGCTGAAGATCGAGGAGCTGAATCTGGGCGAGAACCGCATTGGCTTCTTGGATCCCAAGGCCTTTGATGGTCTCACCCAGCTGAGGATCCTCTATCTGGACGACAATGCCCTGACCACCGTGCCCGATCCCGTCATCTTCCAGGCCATGCCCAGTCTGGCCGAGCTCTTCCTCAGCATGAACACGCTGCAGAGCATTCAGTCCGGTGCCTTCCAGGATCTGAAGGGACTGACGCGACTGGAGCTGAAGGGCGCCAGTCTGCGCAACATCTCGCACGACAGCTTCCTGGGACTGGAGGAGCTGCGCGTCCTGGATCTCTCCGACAACCGCCTGCAGCGCATCCCGTCCGTGGGCCTCAGCCAGCTGGTTCGCCTGGAGCAGCTCTCCCTGGGACAGAACGACTTTGAGGTGATCAGCGAGGGCGCCTTCGTGGGCCTGAAACAGCTGAAGCGTCTGGATGTGAATGGAGCCCTGAAGCTGAAGCGAGTGATGACGGGAGCCTTTGGCGCCAATGGTAATCTGGAGTACCTGAACCTCTCGTCCAACAAGATGCTCGTGGAGGTCCAGGAGGGCGCCCTCAGTGGTCTGCCCCATCTGCGGCATGTGGTTCTGAAGGCCAACGCTTTGACCTCGCTGGCCGAGGGTCTGTTCCCCTGGAAGGATCTGCTCACCCTGGATCTGTCCGAGAATCCCATTTCCTGCGACTGCCGCGTCATGTGGCTGCACAATCTGCTGGTGTCCCGGAATGCCACTCAGGAGGAGGTCTCCGAGCTGATGTGCGAGTTCCCCGAACGCCTGCGTGGCGAGTCTCTGCGTACCCTGAATCCCGCCTTGATGGGCTGCTCCCACAACGATCCCCGCAAGCAGGCGCTGATCGGTGCCCTTCTGGTGGGATCCGCTGCCACGATCACTGCTCTGGCTTTGGTTCTGTACCGATGCCGCCACAAGATCCGGGAGACCATCAAGGGCGGCTTGCTGGGCAACTCGGCGCTGGGCCGCAAGGAGCGCGAGTATCAGAAGACCTTCTGCGACGAGGACTACATGTCGCGTCACCAGCATCATCCATGCTCCCTGGGCATCCACTCCACCTTCCCCAATACCTACACGGCGCCTCATCATCCAGGAGGAACTGCCCATCACTACGGCATGTGCCCCATGCCTGTGAATGACCTGGGAGGAGCTGTCGATCCTCAGCAGAAGTTCCAGCAACTGGCAGTGCCCACGGCTACGATGGTCAGTGAGAAAAAGCTGAACAACAACAAGGTTATAACATCGCAGGGAGCCGTGGATGACAGCGCCTCCTTTGTGCTGCACATGAAGGCGGCCACCATGGGCAGGGACCCGCACCAGCAGCTGAATCACTATACCAAGCCGCAGTTCCTCTCGGCCACGGCAGCCGTTGGCGATTCCTGCTACTCTTACGCCGATGTGCCCCTAGCCATGCCCATGGTGCACGGAGGGGCGAGTAACCAGCCCCAGTTGCGCCTCACCCAGGAGCACTTTAAGCAGCGCGAGATGTACGATCAGGAGCAGCTCGGCGGCGGTGGTAGCGAGATCTTGGATCCTAACTACATCTACAGCAACACGCACTACTCGATGCCGCTGGAGCAGCTGGGCAGGAGCAAGACGCCTACGCCGCCCCCAGTGCCGCCAGCATTGCCCCTGAGGAATGGCCTCTGTGCCACCACCGGACGCCGCTCCTTCCAGCACAAGGTGGCTGCCCAGCAGCAGCAGCAGAACAACAACACTCTGCGCCAGTTCACGCACTGATCCGCGACCTACCGACGCCGCCAGCTGAGCATCTACGCTTAGCTGGAGTCCGAGCTGCCCACCACTGTGATGCCAAAACCCCCCAAAAGGAGCTCCCGCCCGCAGACCCCACTATTGGCTAAGTAGGTTTAAGGAAGACATTGTAGTAGCTCTAGGCTAGAAGATAAGTCAGAGAAGTCCAGCCTGTACATACCTTTCCGGCACAGTTTCCAACCTAAAGGATCTCTTTCTGTCAGCACTTTGCCTCCAAGCAACTGTTTCCCCCCTCCTAAAATAATTAACAATTAATTAATCAATAAGCTGAATTGTAACATAATATACATATATACGAGTTTAGATAAACTAAAGACAACAAAGCACTGAGAGTCATTGTAAGCTTAATTTTAACTTATTTAATTTATTGTTAAATGCAAGAAAATCGAATCAAATGCAAGCCACTATTTATGTATTAGTTAGACAAGAAATTTATGCAAATTTAAGCGATAAAAGAAATAATGAAAAATAACACAAAAAAAAAAAAAAAAACACAGAATGAAAATATATACGCAATGAAAAAATCATTTGAAAACAGAAAAATAACGCCCTGTGTATTCATTTTCCTTTTTCCAGCTTTCCTTTTCAGCCCATCAGCATACGTGGAAATTTGCCTTTAATTAAACATTTTCTGTTGCAAGCGGCAACTTTTCCTCTGTGTCAATTTGTCTTGACATTTTCACTTTTTCCTCTCCTTATTTTTCCCTTTTTTATGCTCAAAACTTTTGACTTTCAATTCAATTAAAAGTAAGTTGCGAGTGCGGGAAAAAAAGGCAGCAAAATTAATATACTATTATTCAATAGTAACGAGCTTGGAAACTTTTGCGGACCGCGCTCAAGCGGAGCGTGGCTCGTTGCAAGTGCCACATGCAACCGGAGGAGGTGGCTATGAGGAGAAGTAGGCGGAGGTTCGGCATACATAATTTTCAATTGCGGGAAGCACATGTGAGCATGGCGCAGAGCTACCCCTTCATTGTCACCTGCAATGCAGCTGTCGCCCGGCGGACCAGAAAGTTGCCAACTCACGTCGAAGTTTGCCCCTGGGAAACTGAATTTCGAACCCAAACCCGAAGCTTGGGCTGCCTCTAACACTTGTATACACCTAGCAAAAAGAATTGAGATGGTTTCTTACTTATAAGAAAAAAATATATATATTTATATACAATTTCTCTCTCTCTGTACAATTACCCACACTGTATCTTCTTGCCCTTTCTCCCCGCTCAATTTCAAGCCAAATCGAAACCTATTTAGACAATTACGAAAATAGAAATCATTTCAGAACGAGACCGGCCAGCGAGCAATGTACTGTAATAACAATAAATAAATAACAAAGGCAAATAGCGGGCAGAACCAAGCCCCCCAAATGACCAACAATGGCAGCCAAGACCAGATACTCACCTCCGAATGACTTCCAGTTGGAGCTGCTGCGCCGCGGCGGGGAGTCCATCATCAAATTTCGATTAAAAGGCGCGTGTAGCTGGGCCCAGGTCCACTCAAGAACCTGGAAACCAGAGAGAGAGTTGAGAGTCATTCGCACTATTCAAGCTTCATTAGGAGGCAAAGTAACGAAAACATTTTGATTTCGATCATTACAATTTCCTTTCAGGGCCCCCAGTCGAGGGAAAGAGCTACCGAAGAGCCGAAGAGGTTAGTGGATCAAGCCGCGGAGTAAGAGCCAGGGCAAGAGCCACAGCCACAGCCAGAGCCAGAGCCAGAGCGAGAGTAATCATTAATTCGCCTCAACTCACTCGCAGCGCAGATACGGATACGAGATACAGATGCCAGCGACGAGATACACTTAGCGATTGTGTATCCCAGCTCATTCTGACAGACTCTCCGCGGCCAAAGGCAATAATTATCGAGAGCCAAAAGCCGAAAGTCTGGTCCAGATATCGCGGAGGCCCTGCCGCCCCTTCTCGGCTTCTCCTCCTCTTGATTGTATGATGACCATGTTGAAAATGCTCATTAAAGGCACTTCAGAAATTAAAGCATTTCACAATTGTTCCAAAGCGCGAGCCCCGTTCAGGTTTAGAGTTCAGAGAGATTGAGATTTCCAGATTTTCGATTTGGTTTTCGATTCGAATATGGATTCGGCCCGCCATTTATCAGATGTTGTTATCTATCTCTCGGCCCGAAGCTCAATTAACGTGGCTTGAATGTCTTTCTGGGGTCAAGCTTGGGGGCGAAACCGATGAGTTTCGGTTGCGGCGGGGGAAAGCACGAAAAGAAAGGCTTTAAATTCTTGTTTCTTTTTTTCTTCCCTCCCTGGACGTTAACATAAAAGTTTGGTAATTTTTTTACCGGATTATAATGCCGAGTCTTGTAATTATTAAGTGTGAAACTGCGCTGGGTGTTGCCACAAGATAATACAAAGGTATTCATTATAGTTACAGAGGAACTAACAAGTTTAGAAGACTATAATTATGTTAGAGGAAGGTGTAACTGAGGTCTAGGGTGATTCCCATTTCGATCTTTAAAGAACTAAGACCGATAAATTAATGTTACAAATACAATGAGAATCATGTTCAAATATTCACCTTGCCAAACTATTTTAAAGTTTAAAAAACAAATCGGAATAAAGGGTAAAGTCAACCAATTCATGTTTGCAACTAAACCAAATCCGGTTATCGCATCTCTTAAGCCTTATACCTGAAGTCTATCCAAAGTTAGTCGGCTCTAGATGCACTTATCACCCCATTTAGTCATGGTCGACTATAAACCCTCTTGCAGGTAACACGTGAAACTTAAGCCCGGGGCGTTAAGACTCCCAGCCGCAACCTCTACGCCTTCGAGGCAGCTCGTAAAATGTCCCAATGACAGTTTTCATTTGACAAAAATTGTGCGCATCTTTGGGTTTTTTGTTACACCTTACAATGGGCCCTAACTTGGTATTCCTCTGGGTCTCTCTATCCCGCCGAGTGCTGTGAAATTTCCCAACAATAACCCGACACAATTGTCCCGCTGAGCGGAGGAGACCGTGACGCTTGTCCCATGCTGTGATCGGTATGCCCAGGGCCTGGCTCTCCTCCTGCTCACATTAATTTCTCATCATTTGGCAGGGCGGAGAGGGAACCCGGGTTCGAGACTACCAACTGCGTATTAATGGAAATGTTATAAGAGATTAGCAGGCACCGAGAACGAAGGAGAGATGCCCAAGAACACAGCGCACAATTGCAACTGTTTTTGTCCGCTTAATGCGAATTTTTATGCTCGACCATATACAAACGCAATTTGCAAGAAGGCAAGAAAGAAGGGAAAGGGAACTCGGACCCGGAGTCGAACTCGGGCGTGATCTACCTAAAATCTCAACTCATTATGGTCAATAATCATTGGAGATTTTTTTCGGGTTCGGAGTCTGTGGGATTGTGCAAGACTTTCTCAACAATATCGGGTAATCAATCTGAGGAGCTACCGTCTTTTGGGCAATTGTTTCCATATATGGGCCAGAAAATGAGGTTACATTGGGTAATCTTTCCCCAGGGAGACACGTAACAAAGGAGGAAAGATAGGGAACTGTACAACAAGAAGATCGGATAACACTATCGGATGACAGGAGTTATCTGGGAGTGCGAGCAATGATATAACAAAAAAATTAAGATCGGTAGAAGATATATATTAATTTAATTGATTTGATATGGCTGCCAAAGAAACTATAAATAGTTATTTTAAAAATTGATTTTCCTTGCTCATAACCAATTAAAACCGATGATGAAAATAATATTTGTGTAATGAAGTTTGTAGTTTTAATTAATTATTGACAATTTGATTATATATCCATAAAAAAAATATGTATAATATCTCCACATTCGCCCTGATATATGTTGTTGCCCACTTAAAATAGATTAATTTTTCCCTCAAGTGACCGGCACTCATAAATGTAATTTCTGTTGAACAAAAATCGGGCAAAAGGGAGAAATCAAGCAGCAAACTGAAGCCACTGAAGCGACAGCATTTTTAATTAAATAATTATTATAATTGTTGTTGTAGCTTAAGAAGATTTTCATTTTCAGTCGTATTTTCCATTTTCCATTTTTTTTATATTTTCGCACATTGCCAATGTGAGAACGACGCATAAAAATTAAAAAAAAAACCTATGTGCCAGAGAGAGTGTGGGTATAATTACGTCAAAATATAAGACCCACAAAGTAAACGAAATTTCCCAACAGCACATGAATGCGAGACTGGGAAATGGGAGATGGGAGTGTGTGTATATTTGTGGGTGCATGTACAGTGTGTGTGTGGGTGCAAGTGCGTTCGAAACTTTTGCGAAAATATTTTAAATTAAAATAAAAACGAGAAGAAAAAGGAATTGGGTCGATGGGAGAGTCGACCCTAAGAGCGCTCTATACAATATTAAGTACTCTAGAGAGCATAGTTCCACAGAACCTGGTAAAATCATTATATTGCAAGCTGTGGTAAACTCTTTAAATACTATTTAACGTTTTAATAATAATGTTAAAATGATATGTTAAAATAATGAGTTCATTTTACCATAAGTTTGCTTACAATTTTCTCTATTTTAGGTTTTCCATATTAAAACCCTTCTCAAAACTTTAAGAGTATTCCCCGGGAGCTAGACTAGGTACAAAAATTACTATATAGACCCCTTGCTCTGAGAAAATAAATGAGTGTAAATCTGCTGCGAAGACTGCTGGCATTTACCATGTTCCACCTGCATCTCCTTCCAGCTCCAGGGACCAGAGGCTGTTGGCAAAGTTGCAACCTCAACGACTGACAAACAGAAATCGGAAAACAGCGTCGGACACGCCGAGGAATCATGTTCAACTCCTGGCCAGACGGACGCATCCTGCTTCGAACACGGCAGCCGGCGTGCAATAATGCTAAATTGTTTTTCAATTATTTTATAGGTTACGGTAATATTTATTTTAATTAAAAACAAATACGTACAGCAGCGGCAGACATGAACACTGGAGCCCCAGGCATTGGCAATTTCTGAGCTTTTATTTTTAGCCCTTTATTTTGGGAATATACTATATATGCGTTCATATAGCCGGTGGCAAAAAAAGGATTCATTTGCAACATTAAAGGGTTACATTTACATATGTATAACAAAAAATTGTAGAACAGTTGATGTTTTTTGTAAGGAGCCTTTATCAGCAACATGCAGATTGCGTTTAACGGGTTACTTTATTTTCAATGGAAATGCAGTTAATTTAAATTTAAACTGATTTGTGAGTAGTACATCAATGTGGAAATATTACAGACAAATATTTAAGAGCTTTAAGCAGTTTTAAAACGCATAGATTACATAACAACCGCCAGGTATCCATTAACCATTGTTAAATACCTTAATTAGTCCGCAAATCTCAACAGATATTTCGAAATATTCCCCGCAAAAACAATAGAAAAGGAAAATCAATGAGTGTCGTGACTAGGCAACATTTTCAGTTACGAATTTTCATAGATAAACAGGCTAAATATTAATTTTTCAGACCGCACAATTTGCGGTCTCTGGTCAATCAACGTATCAGACGTGAACCGACAGCATTTCGATTTTGAATGGAAATTTAAAACAGAAACCGAGCCAGTACACGAAAAACTAGAAAACAGGTGAACTCCAAAACCCAAAACCCTCACTTACTCATACGAATTATCATAAAGAACATAATGTTCCGCCATTTGAGAGGGGATACGTGTGCGGAAATTCAACGAACAAGCGCGAAAGCCTGCAGGGGTATCCAGACCTCGTCCAGAGCCGAACTCAAATCCTCCATGTGCTCCCGTCCCAGAAACTACATACTCCTGCATACTGGCGTGTGTTGGCGGCATTAGGAGAAGTTGCAATTAAAACTCATTTTCGTTGAAAACGCAATTTTCCAGCGTGAATTCCATTTGGAGAACAAAGTTTTCCACCGAACTGATGATAAACTGAAATGAATTTTAAACAGTATTCATCGAGGCATTCTCGGGGATAGCAACTAGGATAGTTGGAGTTTTGCTATTTGCTTGGCTCAGGATAAGGTTATTCACCTAATTTAATAAAGGAGTTTTTGGAATATAATATGGAAAATATAAATAGTGCATTAGAGCTTAGTTAATATATGCTTTTAATTTTAAAACAAAGCTAATAGTTTTATATTAAGAATACTTTGGGCACCTCGCACAGATTTCTTTTAATTTGACACTTTTTTCTTTTGTTAACAAATATTTCTGCTTTATTTAATTAATTTTAGATTGAAAATTAAAATATTAAAAAAAACAATGTGTTTATTACTATAATTCTCTTTTTAATGTTTAAATTATTCACTTAGCAACATTTTTACTTTGAAGCGTATCAAATTAAGCGTTGTCTTTTGGTCGATGAATAAGTTAACTTTTATTAAATTTATAAATCTGATTATTGAAAGCTGAAATATATTTTGATTAAAATGTGTGCATATAAATGGGGAATTTATTTATTTATAAAAAGTCATATGCCTGTGTCTATTTTGTGTGCAAATGGTATTTAATAAAGCTTAAAAGCTGTGGAAATTGTAGATAAAGCCAAATCGAATTGTGGAAAATTGATTAAGGCCTTTGAAAGCGTATTACCTGTTTAGCAATTGGGTCTCGCGCCAATTTAATGATGAACCAATGCGCTTCTTTGTGTATTATTCCCTGGCACCTGCGTGCATATCTGCTGTCACTCGGAGGACGAATGCTCGTCTGCGAATGCGAATGCATCAAAATGAGTTTCAATAATACGAAATAGTTGGCCACACACTCGGGGCGATGACCTGGCATTAGGGACAGCCGACCACGCCCCACCAGCCAGCCAAATTCAATTATGAGTGGACGCTATTCAGTCTGGTTGGCACCGACACTCCCGCATGATTTTCGCCTATTTTCACCCATTTTCATCCCATTTTCAACCCATTCTCAAATATTTTCTGGCATTTTCATGGTACACTGTTGATTGACGACTGCGTTTTGGGGAAAATGCCGTGCGAATTGTTTTGTTGTTATCTCGGCTGCCATCAAAGTGCAACATTGTTGCATGCAACGCCCACCGACTGCTGCCGCTGCTGTGATGAGTTTTTAAATTTGTTATTAAACGTTTTTGGCCGATTTGAATTTAGATGAAAATTGCTATGCACGCGCCAGTTCCCGCTCTCTTTCTGTCTCCTTTTTGGGGTTTTTTCAGCCTCTGATTTTTCATTTCACGGTTGAGGGGGGCCCAGAGGCCGCCCCTTTCTGACGTTTCAAATTCTATAAATTTGCTATTTTGTTTGACCGTTGCACGCATATTGGCAAATTGAGTTTTGTGCGGCTCGAATGAACTGTGCTGACTGGCGCCCAGTTTTCCCAGCTTCCCCATTTTCCAAATTTCCCCCCTGTTGCCGCTCGCGATTTGTTTGATTTTCTCAGTCCTCCTCTGTTTGGCGCAATGTCTCTGTTTGGCCTTTGGCAAATATCATTAAAATATTGCTGAAACAGTTTCAGCCGATTGTCGCGGTTGTTGATTGAATTCTGAAATTGCCAGCGGTCTTGGTTTTGTGTTACTCGATTGTCTAGTGAAAAAATATACTCAAAATATGAATATATGGGATGCATGTCGAGTGGAAAAGTGTAGTCTATAGGGTTGGAAATGAAACCGCTAGGGTATAAAAAATATATATATTTCAGAGTTGTAACCAAAAATCCACTCCACTCAGTTCATTGTCACACGACTTGTCTGCCCTAGTTTTGTATTTTATTTATGATTTCCCTCAGCCTTAGATATATAATAGTACCCGATATCTAGCTGTTCAACCGATAAGCTCACTTGCTGATAACTTCCATCCAAACAATGCCCATGATTGTATGGCTCCCTTCTCCGACATAATCCAAAAACCGATAAACACGATAAATACCTTCCACCTGCCATCATTTAATCAGACCTTTAAACCTTCTAATAACCAAAGACCCTTTAATTATCTTTTCAAAATGCCCAACACTTTCCAGTTTGACCAAAAAATTAATTGCCCGCCGAAGAATTCCGGCAAACCAAGGGCCAAAAGCGACCACAAGACGACTTTGACAAAAGCCGACCACCGATTTTTTAAACCGTATTTAAAAATCAATAGAATCACATTTATTTAAGCCACCAAAGTCCCAATCGAAGCTTCATTATGTTGCCAAAAAGAAAAAAAGAGTGAGGCAGAGAAATGGTAAGGAACCGAGAAGAGAAACAGCGTGACAGATTATGCAAACTAATTACACAAAATTAGTTGAGATTTATGCCCCGAAAAAGTTCAGAAACCCCAAAAGAGGCTCGGTCCCTGGCCACATTTATTTATCAATTCAATTTTTGCCGCTCGGCGTGAGCTTGAGCTTGAGTTTGGGTTCGAGTTCGGATTCGGGCTCGAGAACCTGTTTGACAAATAGTGTGACATAATCGAATGCAAAGGAGAAGAAGGGTCAGGTCCCGGGCCGGTCTCCCTTCGGGTCTAACAAATTTGTATGATGTAGAGCTTAATTGGTGATTAACCACCTGTAGATCGGGCTGCATTTTCGCGGCGGGAGAAAGAATCGAGCGAGGAAAGTCGTGCCTGGCCAGGCCCCAAATGAAGACGATGGCGTGTCTCTGTCGCTGGATCTTAGGAACTCTGGAGCCTCAAAACCCATTCTCCTCGAAAGCAAATGTCACTGCCGGACTAGTTCTCCACAGACCAAGATTTATGGGGTACAAGTCCCGGCTAGAAGTGGCCCGTTGTCGCTGTCAGCGACGAAGGCGGCAGCGGCGGAGAAGAGGCAACTTTTCCATGGAAATTGCTGCACTTCGTCTTGCGACTCTTTGGGAAAATAATTCATTTCGATTTGTCAATGAAGCGCTTAGATTATCTCTCTATTAATTATCGTTTATGGTTTGTTTGTTCGTTAGTTCGTTTCGGGGCTCGGCCTTATCGCATTGGGGGCGTCAAAGAACACGCTCTCCCCCGAGAAAGGTTCCCATGAACCCAACCCGAGATAAGGGCCACAGTTTGCTCCGACTCACCTGAAAGCCAATTGCCCGGACCAAATACTGCGGTCCAATCCCAATTGAGATCCATCTCAGGGCACATCCCGGCCTCCACCATTAGGATGCTAATATAAACATGAAAACTGAAACTTATTACAAAACCCATTAGTTCTCCTCTGGTTTACTTTTTCTGTCCTCGACTAGTTTGCTCGGATCGTTGGTTGATTGCCTCCCGAAACATTTATAACGTTTTCGAGTGTCTTTCCACATTTGCTGTGCTCTGACAGGGTATAGGGTACTTGGGTTTTTTCAATAAGTTGGTGAAGAGGGAGTTTGAAAAAGTCTTAGACATTTTGTTTGTTTTCATATTTAAAATACGACTAGTGAAGAAGGATTACATATTAAATAGCTTTAAGGGAAGCTACATATGATACATATTAAGCATTACCTAAAATTGTAAAAGTCCTAAACACACATTGGATATACATTTATAATTATTTTATAATGTACATAATATATGTTGACTCAATATTATTGAGCTTTATAGTTTTAATAATACAAGAATCTTACTTATTTCCTAAATATTTTTCTATAGAGTATGACCCATTCCCCTATTTCTTTTCTTTTCTATAAACATTTTTCCTTTCGTAGATTTCTTTTTCGGTTGCATGTGAACCGATGCCCGTTGGCGCTTTTCCTGGGTTTTCCTTCGCTATCCAACGACCAATCAATGCCAAAACTGATGATGTTAATCTGACTGGCCCTTCTCCTTGTGCCACAGCTACTGCCACTGCCACGCCCCCATTTGTGGCAGTGCCCATTTACCCTTAAGTTAAAATTCATTTGAATATACAACATCCTATTTCAATTTAAATTCAAATCCGCAAACATTTGCCACGAACATTGCCAAGTCCAGGGAAAACTGACATGAGCCACGCCCCCCTGCAGGCGATGGTGGGACATAGCCGTGCATATCAAGAGTTGCCATCGCCATCCTCCTTGCTCCATGTTCCATGCCCCATCTGCCAGCTCCTGGTGCTGCAGCCCCGCATTCAGATCCAGATCCAGCTACAGCTACAACTCCTCTCGTGGACCTTGTCGTCGTCGTTGTCGTGGACGCTGGCAAATGCCACTTACTCCAAAGTGCCGCAGCGATTAACATCTACGACCTGATGGGGCGAGGAGAAAGGAGCAGGAAGAGGCAGAGAGCAGGAGCGGTAGCTGGGTGCTCCACATGACCAGGCCACCTACCGTTATGTATCTCTGCGATTCGTTCTGCCACTTTGTATTGTATCTCTTGCATATCGCTGGCCATATATCTTCGAGTATGAGTATCTGCGACACCGAAACTGCAAAACCAATTTAAAAAACGTTCCGCTCAACATTCCGCAGATAGTTATACACATCAAATGAAAATCTGCTCGTGAGTGAAAAATATACATTTCCTTTTTTCATTTAATTAAATGTTTTCACATTTTCCATCGTTTTTTTCTTTTTACGCCCCGTTTGATAACGAGTTTATGGTGGGGTCGAGTGGTTGAATTTTATATTTTAGAAAAGTTTGTCGATTTGATTGAGTTGTGTGGCGCGAATGTGGCAAGTTTGAGGTTAGGTCTGCTGCTTGCAACGACAGATTGAGGTTAGGTAGAACGATTGTCGGAAAATGTGAGGTTTGGTTTGGAAAATGTGAGGTTAGGTTGCGATTGTAAATGCTGCAATTTGACTAGAAGTAATTGTAATGTGATGAAATGAAATGGAAAAGTAACAAATTATAGACAATTGTATTATAAATGCTTGCCATTTTGTGAATAACCACTGCATTTCCCTTCCTTAAATAAGTAATCATATCATATATTATGTGCGAGATATATAAAGGGGTTGCTTTTGGACGTTAGTCATGTAATCTTCAAATTTTCTCCAATAAACCGTATTGATTTCTGGACTCTCGAAGTCCATCCTTTTTTTTTATAAGAAAAACCCCGTCACCTGCTCTCTTTTTGTTGGCCCCTTCAAGCTCTTAATATTTGGTCTGACATTAATGCCAATATTTGCCCTGACTTGGCCATAAATCTTAAACGACCTGCAATAAATTAAACTAAATTACATTTTATATAGATTTTTTTCCAGACCATCCTCGAAGACAATGTGAAGCAGGGGGAAAAAAAATATATATATATATATAGATGGACGAAAGCTTATCACGATCGGGGGACAAAAGGCACAGAGATTTCCTCCGCGGCCTCGCTTATAAATTATTTAAATGGAAAGAAAAATAAAGCATCGACCTGGGCTGGAGATCGCGACTGGACGCGGTCTGTTTGCAAATGCGGCCGAGTAGGAAATGTCATGAAAATGCAGTCCCATCGATGCCCGATGCTCGCGAGGTAGTAAAACACAAATTCACAAATCGAACATGAACAAAGCAAGAAATGATAAGATCACGATTGTTCCTTCTCTCTTCGTCCAGAGGAAGGTAGCAGGTACCCAGGCTGCACTGCATCTTGTCCAAAAGACTGGCCCCGGCATTTAATTGCGAGCCACGTTCTGCACGAGCGAGGGACGAGAGCGAGGGGTTCTGACCATTTCGGATCGAGAGGACGCCAACTTGTGCCAGTTATGCGCACGTATGCAAAGGAAAACTTTATCTGACAGATTTGCGTGATAAGCCGGCACAGAGAGAGAAAGACAGCCTTGGGGATCGATCTCTTCCTGGAGTGAAATATTACTCTGGTCCACATCCCAGCTCCTCACCAGCCTCCTCCTCCTCCTCCTCCTCCTCCTCCTCCTCCTCTTCTCCAGCTGCTGCTGCCAAAATATTCTGGCCAAATTGGCAGTCTGCAGGCTGGCTGCTGGTAGTACACGCAAAGGGACGAACTTTGCTGGGACTTCGTTTTCATGTGGCCACCAATTGCTGGCACTGCAATTGCTTTTTGGCCATTTAATGAGCCCAGAACTCGGCCTCCTCGCTCCAAGCTGGCCTTTCCAGTGAGTGCGAGTAGATATATGGTATGCAGGCAGCTGGTGAGGGGAGAATAAGAAGAAGGCCAAATGTTGAGAGGCAATTATGGTCAGTTGGCCTGAACTTTGATGGATGCGATCGTGTTTGAGTGACAGACAAATGTTTATTGGTTCAAAAAATAAGTGATAACTGTGAAGATAAATCAAAACCAATTGGGAAAATTCTACCATAGAAAAAAGCCTAGAAAAGTGTTTAAAGTAACGAATTTTGGTAAAATATAGTCTTGGAGTTCTTGGGGTTTTCTTAAAATAAAAATAAATATGAATAGACCTTTTCTAACCTTCGACAAATACTTCCTTTTTTATTTTCAATGAAAACTTCACGTGTTTAGTTCTTAAACTCCTTGATCCTCAATTGCGCCCTAGGCCTTGTTTAACTTGGAGCAACAGAAAAATAAAAGTTTCCCCCCGTTCGATTCGTAATGGGGATCCATTACTTAATGCCAAAGCTCCTTTCCTCAGGAATTGGCGATAAGAAGAAAGTTTTCGGCTTGGCTGGAAAATCTAGAATTTCTGTTTGGCTTCGCTTCTCTTTTCTTTCCTTTCCTCTCCCTTCCTTTTATTTCCTTCTGCGCTGGCACACTTTCACCTAAAAGTTGACAAAAGTTCCTCGGCGAAATTGCAGTCGAAAGCGGAGGAGAGCGGAGGCAGCAAAGTGTGACAAAGTATCCCTATAAGGAGCGGGGGCACACGCAGTGTGTAAATGTCTACTGAAGTGTAGAATTTGATTGCAGTTCGAGATGTCTTTATGTGTGAGCTAGAGTAGATGATGGGCGTCTTTGGATGCGGAGCGATTGTCTTTTATGGCTTGGAAAATCAACTTTTGGCCAACAACGCTCCGATGCGTTTGATGCACAGGAAAGTCAGCAGGGAGCTGCTGGGGCTTAAAGTTTGAGAGGCGTAAATTCACTTAAATTATGCGTAAAGGTCCAAGTTTTCTCTTCAAGCAACAATCTGCTGACTCACTTGCTGGGGGGATAAAGCCACAGTCTCACAGCTCCACAGCTTCCAGGTCCCACCTCCCAGTTCCCACTCCCCCAAAGTGACCCACATTTATGCGCTTGAATTGATTTCCTATGCTCGGCTTTGGCAATCAGCGCCGGCTAACACACGCGGCGTATACGCAACGCGCTGAGCTCCATCTCCAACTCTTGTTCCTTCTCCAGCTTCCCCTTGCCACCATTTTATTTGCTGTAAATCTGTAACGAAGGCACGCACTATTTTCCGGTATATTTATGCTGTGTCGGCGGGAACACTCCGCCTTGGAATCAGCAAGGATTCCTTATCGCCTGGGACCCTTTCGCTTCGGTTTTGATAATTTAATGCCTGTTTGAGTTAAGACAGAGAGGAATGAATCCCTTTTCGGACGGCATGATTCCTCATGAGTTGTTTTCTGCCGCTCGCCGCACACATAAACTACGATATTTAATTGGTTCGCAGCCTTTTGCCTAGACACGTCCTTTTCCCAGCTTTTTTGCATATTTAATGCAATTACCAAAAGGTTCTCCCACCGGAATTGGCTGCCCCCTTAGAAATTGATTTAGCTGACAGCTTGGACAGCATTGGAAATTGTGCAAGGACCAAAGGAAACTTTGCGGCGAGGCCATTGATAGGCCATAAACTGCGAGGTCGAAGGAAAGTGAAACGAAACCTTTAAAATGTTAGAAAACTGGATGGTTACCTGAACAAGTTATAAAGAAAACAGTAATAAAACAAGGCTTGACTTTTAACAATTGAAAATGTCAGGGATATAACTTGAAGATTAAATAAATTAAAGAATGGTGGAAAAATAATAAATAAATCCTTAACTTTAAAGTGAAAGCTAAGCTTTTAAGAGCTGAATTACTTTAAAAACTTTATACCTACTAATTGTATACCATTATCTGTTCATATAAAATTACTCAATCTAAGAAAGTATAAATTTAAAGTAAAGTAACGCTGATCAACAACAAGAATCCACCTAACATCCAAGCTAAATTATTTGCCTTCAAAACTAATTTCCAACACTGACGCTAATCCCAATTCCAACTTCTAACTTTTATTTTATTTAAATCTGATGCTTTCGCAGTATTTTCTCCTTGCTTTTTACTGGCAATGATAAACAAATCGGAACTCCGCTGAAGCCCCCCCTCCAGCCTCTCGTCAGCCGGTAAGTTTATGTGTTGCCGCGAAATCTCAAAACAATCAAAGTCCCGGAGAAAAAACGAGGAGCCACGGGTGCTCCAGGGTAGGAGTAGGAGGGCGCCAGAGGTGTGGGAAAAAAGGGAGCAAACTCAAATAATATCCAGCTCCTGCCGCTGTGTTTCATTTCGCGTGGGCGTTGATGTTTGCTCTCCGAAAACAACAACAACAACAGGAGAGCGGCGGCGCAACTTCAACTTTAGTGCGAAAACTTTTGCCACTTAACTTTTGTGAATGCATCAGCTTCCGAGGGGGAAAGAGCTCGAAGCTCGGAGCGCAGAGCTCAGAGCTCGCAGCTCGCAGCTCGGTGGCCAATCCCCAGATTCTGCTGGCACTGGCAAAGCAATTAAAATTATTGCTGGGCGCAAAAAGTAATATTTTTCAAGTGCTAAATAAACACACTATAAAAATGGCAAATGCCCGCGTGGCGGCGCCGCCTCACTAACCCCGCACACACAACCAACGCAAAAAAAAAAAATTATTCAGTGATATTTTGCGAGATTTATTTACATATGCCAAGACGCGCCGCCACCAAGAACTTTTTCTTTCGCCAGAAAATAATAATGGGGGTGTGAGACCCACTTTAAAATCAGGCCCCTTGAGAAGTTGCAGGGAGTTTGAGTACCAGGTTTTCCTCAAGATTTCAAGAGAAGAAGATTCAAAAGAAGCCTTAAATAGGAGGAAAATTACCGCTGTTAGGGAGAAGGTTTAAAATCACTAAGACTCCAATTAAAATGAATCAACTAATTAAGAAGAATAATACAAACTTATAAATAATTCTGTGTCTCAAATAAATCTGGCCCAGTTCATATTAATATTAATTCAATCAATAAATATTATAGTACATTACAAATAACACAGAGTATTCAATGTGTTTTTCAAGACACCTTAATAAAAACAACGCAACCAATTATGAATAAATAATTCAGACTATTACTAAGGTATTTTTCACCACAAATAGAGACAAATATTTCAATGATTTTATTAATTCCATTTATTCGCAAGCCCTCCAATGTGCATACACACTCGAGTATACACTTAACAAACCGAGCAACCAATTTGAAATAAACTTGCATGCCAAAGACACACATAATAATAAATTGAAAACCGAAATCGATTTAGTTGTAACCAGGTTTATGGTCATAGAAACTTAAACGGAACCCGAGGGGAAAGAGCAAAGTTCCTGGCCAAGTTGACCATAAAATTGCACACAAATTGCATCAAATATTTAGTTGGCCAGGCCGGCACAGACAAATAGCAAATACTCAGAGCAGAGGGCGAATATGTACCTGGGCCAATAAATAAACAGCAAATATTTTATGCAAATTTTCAATTTAACACAGCATTAAATGCACGCACTCACGCCGGCCACCGACGCACCGACACACCGACTCACCGACTCCTTCGGAGATCAATGTGAATTCCCTTGGCAGGACAAACAACACCTGTGTGCGAGTGTGTGCCAGTGTGTGGCTTAAAATACCCATAAACCGCATGCGATTCCCCGGAATGCTGCAACATTTTGTGGTAATTTTCATAATTTACACAGATACGAGCAGCGCACACCTTAATGTTATTTGACTGCGGGGAATCCCCGGACATAATATTGAGTTGGAAACCATTGGGCGTAATTTGTTTGTCCACCCGACCGGACCGACAGGCACTTGATAGGCGTGAAAATCAATGTATTGATAAGATATTTTCACCGAAACACAATTATTTGACAAATTGCCAAGAAGCTTACAAATAATAGGGCTTCTTACCTTACACAACGGCCAATTTCCATAAATCATCAAAAGGGAGTGCGGTACAATTTTGACGCAGGTCAACTATGATTTATCAAAGTGCCAAAGTGTTTGATTGCCTTTGAGCCGGAAAACTTTGCCCGGGCTCATAATGTAAACTCTAGAGAATGTACTTATTTACTTTGGCCCACTCATTAACTGTTGAGGGGAACAGCACGAGGATCTCGGGAGGAGCAAGTGAAAACTTTGCCCTGATTCCAATAAACTTTGGCTGGAAAGTTCATTACCAAAACTGTATCTTGTAGCATCTTCGGCTCATTTTCCACTCGTTTGCCATATTTACGCAAGGTGACAGGCTCATGATTAATACCGAAGAGCCACCACCAGCGCCACCACCTCCTTTGGGCCCTTTGCAAAGGGAGGAGCCGGCAGTCAAAAGGTCCCTGGCATGTCATTAACCCACCCCCGGAGCCCCACACACCACAGCCCCATGCCTGCATGAAAGTTTTAGAAATGCAAAGAGATGTGAAATGAAACTTTTGCTTTACTTTCCAAAAATTGACATTGACCACCTTCTTCTTTTTTGGTAGATTGTAATTTAAGATTTGGGCCTGGGAAAACTTATAGGTTGACTAGGTTGTACTCTTAAAATAATTTAAAAAAAATATAAAATGTGATCTGAGTTTTACCTACGCATAAAATACATAGTTAACTTGCCAAATATTCATACTTTATTATATTTTAGAACTTGGTTACAGAAACTTCAGGTAAAGGCCATAGCAACTTTATTTTAATTGAGAACTATAAGCTTTTAATACCTTCAGTAAACACTCTTCCTATCAGTTTGTAAACCGCAAACCATCCTTCATTTTCAGTACATTAAAATCCTCCCATTCCTTAATTTTATAGAGCACTGATGACCATAGTAAAATCCCTTAAACCCTTCTCCCAGCCCAGAAGTTTCCCCATGTTGGTCACTTTGACAGGCACTGGATAAGCGAGCAAGGCTGGGAAAATGGTTTACTTTCGCCCCTATCGATTGACCGACTTAAGTAAATACCCTAATTTAAACCGCATGATTGATTGCTGCCGAACAAAGGGACGTGTGGGCAGGCGGAAGACATCCTTCAATATAAGCCAGACCGGAAGCCAAGGTCTCCTCTTCACTTTTTTGGTCCTGGCTGGCGTCAAAGTTGTCGCCTCGCCTCGGTGTCCGGAGGATTTCAGCTATTTTTCGGGATGGGATCGGAAGTAGTGGGTTTAGATTTTGGGGTTGAGGGAAAGAGCGGCGATGACGGGGATGGCAAGTCATCACGGACATTGCACTTTGGCTTTGACCATCAAGATTTTCGGGCATTGCGGCCGGGAGTCCTTTTTTGGCACAAGGACTCTCCGGGCGATTTGCTCGTTTCCTGCCCTCAGCTCATTTATAAAGTCCTCGCCCTCCCATGGCCAGGCACTTTAAATCGAACAATGCCTTGGGGCCAGCACATGCAGGACCCAGGATCCCTCTGCAGGAGGAATATGGCGCACACATGAAAAATGAATGGCGCCTAGACGCAGGATGCGGACGCCTTTATGGTAATCCAAGATGATGCCCCTTTTTGCGGTTGACATGATTCACTTGGGCGATAAACCAAAGATAGCAAAAAGTCAGTCAAAAGCCCAACTAGTTTTCCAAGGGGGCAAGACGTGGGGCTAGGACTTTGGGGCACAAAAGAGGACATTGGCGGCGACATTTTGGCAGCCCTTTTGGCATATCATTTTGCCCATTTCTCGGCTGTCTGCCTTTCTTTTTAAAGCAATTTTCAACGTTTGAATAAACATTTCATTTAATTTGAGCGCAAACAAAGAATAATAAAATAAACAAATGGCATGGCGGGCACAAGGAGCCGCGGGAAAAGCCGGCTCCCAGGCTCCCAGACTACGAGGCTTCCAGGCTCGCGGTAGATTGGGAAAACAATTTTGCCGTCGGGCGGCCAAACTTTACGTAAACACGTAATGCTCTTTACGTTGTTGTAGAACGCAGCAGCAGCCGCACGCAACGCGAGCATTTTTGTAATAAGAAATTCAATTTTCAGCAACATTAGAGGCAAAAGTTGACTCCACGACGGACTACGTGTGCAGCAGGGAGAGGAGAAGAGCTGGAGGTGTACCCGCAGCATCCGCAGAAATTACACAATTTTGCATTCCTCCTTTGTTTGTGTTTCCTATGGGATAAATTGCACCCTTTTCCGGTTACTTTTTCCAGTTGAAATTAAAATGCAAAGCGAATTTACTGCAGCCCTGCAGGTGGATGTGCGCAATGCGTGCCGCACGCTCATCGTATGCAAATTCTGAATTTCACCTGTTATCGATAAGCGGCGAGCACATTTGCCTATCGGCCAGCAGGACTTGTAGTGGTTTTGCCTAATTGTCAACGCTTTCCAGGTTTATTTGAATGTAATTTTTAATAAATTTCACTTGCATGATGTTACCCGGATAAGCATATTTGATGACCTGTCTAGATTTGGTTTATTGCGTGAAGTAAAGGTCTTAAAAGCTTTGGGAGGACTTCATGTTTCCTTTTTGCGATTTAATTTTATTTATTATTTAATATATATAGTTTAAACCTTCAAGGTTTGGGAAATTTTAGGAGCTTTTTGAATTTATATTTACATATATAAAGTTGTTTTAATTTACTTCCTATTTGTGTAGAACTCTTTTATGTATATTCTTTATATTTTTAAATCCAATAGTTTTATATGTCTATTCCTTTTTGTAAGTACTTGTTCAAGGAATTTACTTCAGTTGCCTTAAACATTGAAAAATACTGTAAAACGATTTCCGAATCCTATTAAGTTAAACACATTTTAGTATTCATTCAAAGCCAAAGCTACTTTTATGGCCAGGCAATGGAGAACCCAATAAACTTAGTGTATCTAGTTTGAAGCTCAAATTCCCTTCAAGGTTAACTGAATAGTTTTCCAGGCTCTGTTTAACGACTCTGTAAAGGAAATGTGATGTTAGAGCTTAACCTTCACTTTCGATTTGTCGGATTGTGGGATGATTTAATTCCTAGGAAATTCGTCGTTTCAACAATTTCCAAGGAAAGTGACAAAATATTTTAATTTATTATTCAACTAATC
>JAEIHY010016821.1:0-26106 GCA_018904565.1 Drosophila tsacasi | reverse complement strand
GTTAATTAATACTAATTCTATATGTGGAAATTCATTTTCTTATACATATGATTCATAAATTCACATCTTTGTCTCTTAGATGACTTTGTAGACTCTTATCTTCAGGCTTTACAACTTATATTAACAATAAAATGTAGACAAACCACTGATAAGCATTGCAATTAAGTAAATTTCGAGAGTCATTAAATCTTTTTATTGTTAAACCAACACCTGGTTGAGTTTATTAAGTTACCACTGATATGAGATGAGATTTCGCTAAGCATAAAGCCCTGTAATAATTGGCCGAACCTGTGAAAGTTCAACAACAACATTATAATTTATTTAAGCCCACTTAAAACCATCCATCACCTGCCTTAAACACGTTCAATAAAGTGGGAAAGCCCAGCAGGAGACACCTCAACTTTATCTAGCAAAATGCATTAAGTATTCTTTGATAAATAAAAATTTATAGAGCCACCAAAAATGATAATAATAGCCACATAAATTAACCCTTTCCCGATACCTTTACCCCCGAGCAACTTGTTTTCCACGCTTACAATTTATAAATATTAATCTCTGGTTAATTGCTTGTCATGATCGCTGCTTAGACCCATGCAATTATCAATTACAAATTTTAAACAACAATTGAGGGAGCTGCAGCACGTTTGCACTTAGAGGTATTCTACCTGAAGCTAATCACGCTTTTTTTCGCCACAAACTTGCATAAATTAATCGGGGAAGCGACTTTACGGCCAAAGCAAAGCCATTTACAATTTACAAAGACTAGAACTTCCTGATTGGCCATTTGCGATCAGCTCTCCCGATCGGGCGATGTGTAGCAGGTGATATGTCCACTCGATCCGAATCGATTCGAAGTTCGAATTCTGGGACTCAGCACGCATGAGCGCGTGCTTAACATTGCTTTGGCTTTTATTTAGGTTTTATTTATGTTTTACGTAACAGCGCGACTGCCCGGCTAATTGGTATGTTGGCCGCGTCGCCAATAACTTGGCTCGTTGTCGCTGGCCAAAAGCAGCTAAGGCGGCGGCGGCGGCGGCGACAGACGGCGACGTTGACGTGTTTGCCTCCAATGCCAGGCTCTTTGTTCTCCCCGGACTCAGAACTCTTTCCCCATAAATCTCCCACAGAGAGAATGCAAATCGTGCAGACCACCGCCGATGATTCGAGGAAGTCGTGATGCGCCAAATCTCTCTATAAATCTCTGGCATAAATCTCTCCGCGATCAACTTGCATTCGCTCAAAGACAACGATTAATATTATTTCCCACTGATTCGATCTGGACCAAACAGAACTGAACAGGAACAAGTAAACGAAACTACTGCTCAGTGGCACCCGAGTGAGTCATCCGAAAGTAGCTCTACCCGCACATAATGGCGCTGTCAAGAGGTTAATTACTCGCACCCATGAATGAAATTGAAATGAGCTCAGGCAGTCAGGCATTCGTCATCGCGCGCGCTCAAAAAAGCTGGAGAAAAACTCCAGAAAAAAGTTTCTCCAAGCTAATTATAGTCGGAAAACTCAAGAGAACAGCTTTCCCTTTCCCTGGGCCAACTTAACTAATCAATAAATGTCGGAATTTGTGTGCTTTTTGCCAGGTTTTTGATGGATTCGCCTATGAATTAGTTGCGTGCGACCTTCGCGAGGTGCCAGCAAAATGTACAAACAACAAAAGGATAACCAAACGCGGCTGCAACGGCAGCCTTGCCACTTTGGCAAACAATTGATAGCTTTCCTTTTCCTTTTTTAGGACTCCCTAAGGTCATCCATGTGGAATGGCTTAGCATTTCACGCGTCTCGCCATAAACAACTAGCCCGAAAAGGCATCGGAATGGCAGCAGCAATAAAATCCTTTTCTTTTTTGCATGAATAGCGCTTTTTATTGTCCGGTTATCTTAGCATCTTGACGCTTATTTATCGCCATGTGAATTAGCCACCTGTATTTGTTGGAAAAAAGTTGAAAAAACAGAGCTAAAAACTAAAACAAAAAAGTGGCAAAGAGACAGGGACAGACACGCCTCTTGAGGTGGAAATGTCAAATATTTTGTGGGAGTTTCCTATGCTAAGCAGACCCTTTTAAGTAAATGTCAAGGAATTTACCGGCGGAAAATAGTTTTTATTCAGGGTAGGGGTTGTCTTAAAGTATTATTAGTATTTTAAAGTATCTTTGGAAGCCATTTTAATTAGTAAGCTGCACTCTGTGCATGCAGAAGCTTTTAAAAGCAAAATGCACTCGCTTTATAACCCAATTTCGGATGCAGATACCCAACCGAAATTCTGTGCAATTAAAAGCATTTCTTTCTCTCTGTCTCTCGGGGTTCCTGAATTGAATTGAAATCGTTATACAACTTTTAAGCTGCATTTAAGACACACAGCAGTTGTTGGCCCAGTTTCTGTCTCTGTTTTTTTGCCTTTGGTCTGCGTTTCGGCTTTGGTTTCGGTTTTGAGTTGTCAGTTTTCTTTTTATTTGCCATCCCAATCTCTCAATCTCAATCCCGAATGGTATAGAAACCCAGTTTATAAGAAGTACCGCCAAATGGGGCGCCTGCGCTTCGATAATGATGTAATCGCCGTGTTATAAAAACATATTTAAACAAGTTAAGCCTGTTTGCTTAATGGCCAGCGGGATTGGAAAACTTGAAATTGCACAGGCGCAATATCGCTGGGAAAATCGCCAGCGGCGAAACTAGGGAAAACCTCCTACGCTATTTGCCTTTAATTGTCGCCGACACTTTCGTTTATGCACGTGCCACGCAAATATTTGTGCAACTAGGTCTAGGTTTGTTTGCACCAAAATCGAGCGGGGGCGCGGCGAGAGAGGGAAATGCAGGGAAAGCCCTCGCCCGCGGCAGCGGTGGAAAGTCAACGACCTGGCTGACCCACATTCCGAGCGTAAACTAACCACGCACCCCCGAAATACGGAATAAGCAATACGGAATAAGGAAAACGCAGAACGAAGCACGGACGTGGAAGCCAAGAGTTTTCCGCACTCCCTCCAGCTGCGGCTGCTTGCTGGGCAATAATTTTCCCATCAATTTCAACCGGGCACGTTTGTCGGCGAGTGTTCTTTGGATGTATATACAAAAAGTGTACACAAAACAATACTTGTTTATAATTTATGCATGTCCTGTTCTTGTTTCTCGACCGGAAATAAACGAGGTGGAGTACGCCTTCAATTTAAATGGAGTGAAAGTTCAATGACTTCCAGGAGCAGGCAGTAGGAGCAGCGCAAATTTCACTCAATTTTTGCAGCAGCAACATTTCCCCTTCTCGAAATCAAATCAAGTTGGGTAACTGGCAACTTTTCACCTGTGCACCTGTGCAAATTGTGTTAAATATTTGAAGGTTGCAACCAGCGATTGTAGCATACTTTCCAGCAAGAACACACCCGAACTTACCCCACGTTGGGTTGGAAAAGCCCTGCGGGCCACTTCCTGCAAGTTCAACTCCTTTGGCCAAGTAAACCAGGCAAGCAGGTCAGCCAAGCGCTAACGGTCTAGATATTTTTTCACAGAAACTCGTAGATAGTAAGGTACACGGGGAAATATTTATGTTTCTAAAGGATATTTGTAAAGGAAAATGTTACTTAAGTATAAAATTTCTAGCAGTTTTTATATTGGAGATGTAACCTTTGCTCTTTGTTACCTTTTTTGCAAAAAAAATCATTCAAAAACCCTTTTAGTTTAGTTTCAAGATTAAATTTTTAGATGATACATCATTTAAAATCATTTCTTCCTGTGTATTTATGGTAATACACCAAACTAACGAGAGCACTGGGGCCTGGACAAATTCATTCGATGTTGACATTCCGCTTTTTGTTGTCCGAGTCGCACTAACAAATTTGTGTCAATGTCCAATAATAAATTGAAGTGCAATTTCAACGCCCTCTGAAACGTGACCCAACGACTGCACCGGCCCTCACCTCACCCCCTTTTTGGGAGGGAGCGAGGAGGAGTTGAATTGAAATTATCCAATTGATTTGCCCGGCCATGGAGCATCCCCTCGGGAATTGAGAATCGAGAATCCGTAATGACATGCAAATGCACGAATTTCTCAATCGATGCATGCGGATGCATCCACCTAACCAAGCAATTGAACACAACAAAAACAACAGGCAACTTGATGACTCCCAAAAAAAAAAAAAACTAAATGAGAGACACCTTAATCTAATGGCCAAACATTTCCGTTTTAGTCCCGACTTCCGTTCGCTTTTTGTGACGCATTAAATTCCAAATTGAAAGCCGCCGAACTAATGCGTCAGGTGCGGAGAAATGACTCAATTATGGCCGCGTTGAGTAGTCTTTTGTTTGCTGCCAAAGGCAGCAGGTATCTTATCGATACAGGGGAAGAGATAACACCGAAAGAGCCCGTGTTTGAGACCTCGAACAATGCATCCGATTGCCCTCGGTTATTCAGTCGGTTCCAGCTTGTTTGCTCTATGACAAAAGCGCTGCATTACAGCACAATCCCCCAGAACTGGCGGCGTAACAACAACGTGGCGCCTTTCCAGCGATTTCTCTGCTTAATCAAGACGAGCGTGCCCGCCGCAGGGAGAGGTGTTTTGCGGCAATGCTTTACTCGTACTCGTAATTATGTTAATTGCACCAAGAGGCATTCCTAAGGTCGCCTCCATTGGATGAGTCAACTCGAGTGCCAGTCAAATTTTGGAATCAGAACCTCACTCTCAAGTGGAAATCTCTCGAGAGATGAGCGACAGATGCTTGCCACTCGAACACCGCTTTGTCTGCAGTTCGTTTACCTTTCGGTGGGTTAAGTTTTTCCAAGTTCCTCCTACCAGCTGATCCCCAATCCAACCACCACCCAGAAAAAAAGATCACAGAGCCACTGGCGGGTAGACATGTCGCATGAATACAAATGGGGCGGGACAGCGAAATGTTTACTTCCTCGGAGGCGGAAAGAACCCCATAAAATTAACAGTCAGCTGGCATTATGCAAGATTCGGCAAATCATTATACAACGCGTATATATATATCTATATATACAGTAAGTGTATGTGAGGCGGCGTCATTAAGAATGTGCGACACATAAACGGCATGCAAACCTGATCCACATGCCAAACCGAAAATAAAATCAGCTCTCTCTCTGTTCCATGAAGTTCTATAGCCTATAGCTGGCTGTAAGACGATTTGCCGTTGTAATTGGCCAGACAACAAATTCTAATTCGAATTAAATTCTAAATAGTTAGCACGTAGCGTAGAGTATAACTGTTAGGATAACCTCGCATTGTTCTCCGCCGGACTGCACTTCCCTGATGGGCAAACTGTATTTTCCATTCGATTTCTCAATGTTACAATTTACAATTAGCAATCGAAACGCTTCCTTAATGCGACCGATGCTCGCCGGAGATCGATTAAGAGTTTTCACACCTCGCTACAAGTCACGTTGCTGTTCCCATATACAAAAGATACAAAGATACATGCATGTTCATATCAAGTATACGCCATGGAGCCTCTGTTGTGTGTTTGCTTCTCTATACACATTTATAAATTATAAGCCAGTGTGGCGGCAGTCATAAATTATGCAAGTCAGATAGAAAGGCGACAATGTGAGGAGCCAGGACATGCCGCTGCCATCTAATCTGATGGTCATAAATCAAGTTGGCAAAACAACAACGGGAGGCCGGACAAGCGCAGCCCATTGATCTCTGCCTGGGTCCCTGTCCGCGTCCCATTTCCTTCCTGCAGCAGTCACTCAATCTCGGTTTCCCCTCTCTCTCGTCCCCAGATCTACCTGTCCCAGTTCGGCTATCTGCCCGCCTCAGCCCGCAATCCGGCCAGCAGCGGGCTGCATGACCAGCAGACCTGGGTGAGCGCCATCGAGGAGTTCCAGAGCTTCGCGGGTCTGAACATCACCGGCGAACTGGACGCCGAGACCATGAAGCTGATGTCCCTGCCCCGCTGCGGAGTGAGGGATCGCGTGGGCGCCGGCGAAGGTCGGTCCAAGAGGTACGCCCTCCAGGGCAGCCGGTGGCGCGTGAAGAACCTCACCTACAAGATCTCAAAGTACCCGAAGCGGCTAAAGCGCGTGGATGTGGACGCTGAGATTGGACGCGCCTTCGCCGTGTGGTCTGAGGACACCGATCTGACCTTCACCAGGAAGACCTCCGGACCCGTGCACATCGAGATCAAGTTAGTTGTCAAGTTACTTGCCTCTGGATTAGCAGTTGGTGAAATATTCCACGATGGATACTTATCATCTTCCTTTTTATTCTTTTTCCAGGTTCGTGGAGAGCGAGCATGGTGATGGCGATGCTTTTGATGGCCAAGGCGGCACCCTGGCCCACGCCTTCTTCCCGGTCTTTGGCGGAGACGCCCACTTTGATGACGCTGAACTGTGGACCATTGGCTCGCCCCGAGGCACCAATCTCTTCCAGGTGGCGGCCCACGAATTCGGTCACTCCCTGGGACTGTCCCACTCCGACCAGAGCTCGGCGTTGATGGCTCCCTTCTATCGCGGCTTTGAGCCCGTCTTCAAGTTGGACGAGGACGACAAGGCGGCCATCCAGTCACTGTACGGCCGGAAGACGAACCAGCTGAGGCCCACCAACTTCTACCCTCCCACCACCCAGCGGCCATCGTTCTCGCCCCCCAAGGTGCCCCTGGATGACTCCATCTGCAAGGACTCCAAGGTGGACACGCTCTTCAACTCGGCGCAGGGCGAGACGTACGCCTTCAAGGGTGACAAGTTCTACAAGCTGACCACTGACTCGGTGGAGGAGGGCTACCCACAGCTCATCTCCAAGGGCTGGCCAGGATTGCCCAGCAATATCGATGCGGCATTCACGTACAAGAACGGCAAGACGTACTTCTTCAAGGGAACCCAGTACTGGCGCTACCAGGGTCGCCAGATGGACGGTGTCTATCCGAAGGAGATCAGCGAGGGATTCACCGGCATACCCGATCACCTGGATGCGGCAATGGTTTGGGGGGGCAACGGCAAGATCTACTTCTTCAAGGGCAGCAAGTTCTGGCGCTTCGACCCGGCCAAGAGGCCGCCGGTCAAGGCCAGCTATCCCAAGCCCATCTCTAACTGGGAGGGTGTGCCTAACAACCTGGACGCTGCGCTCAAGTATACCAATGGGTACACGTACTTCTTCAAGGGCGACAAGTACTATCGGTTCCACGATGCCCGATTTGCGGTAAGTTGTGGTGCCTTCGGGGAGTATCATTATAATTTTCTCATGTTAAATATTTATATTTCCCCCAGGTGGACACGGCCACGCCCCCCTTCCCCAGACCCACCGCCCACTGGTGGTTCGGCTGCAAGAACACGCCCTCGTCCACAGGTAATATCGTCGAGGGTTCGGACTCTGAGTTCGAACAGCACTCCATGATCCCTGAGCACGCCGACGATGGTAATGGTGACTTTGATGCAGGTGAGTGGGACCGACGCGACGGTAGTTTTGTCTGAAACTCGAATCTATCTGCTGGAATCGAGATCGATGTCTCGCGTTAGATCGAAATCGAGGAACGAAATCGAATTGTAAATCAATCCCAAACTCTGTAAAGTCAAAAAGATCTCATAGAAAGAAGTCTTGTATGAGTTGTTACTTAGCGAGAAAAGAAGTTAAGATTAAAGAACGACGATTACGTTAATAAAATCCTATCTATATGGTATGTTTAATTAAGTTAATGTCTATGTAGTGAAATTCTATTACTCAAGTCGAATGTGTTTGTCTTTGTTGCCTATGGAAGAAATACATTTATAATTCTTATTGAACAAAACTAATTACTGTGTATGTCCAATGTCTTTTGCTCTCAGTCTATATAGATTTTGTATTTACGTGTACATTTTGATTTTGTGGTGTTTTACTCTAGTTTTGTTTCAGTGTTCTCAAACTGAGAACTACAGTTTACCAAACAAACACTAACAATTTTCTTAATTTATATTTTAATGTATTTTACTTACTAACTAAAGCAAATAATTATTTACTAGCTGTATATTTAATTTTATAAAACTCTTAATACTAAACCAAAAACTAACAAAACTTTTCCAACAATTTTCACTTACTAATATGTGTGTATTTTTTCCTATTAACCCAGCTGATACTGTCTATATCTTTTGCCTTTGGCGATACGGTATATACTCTAGAAAACTAACCAACTCAATTTAGCATACCATGTACAAAAGAAAAATAAGCCTAAAAAAAATATAAGCCTGAGAAACAACAAAAAATAGAAATAATTTATTACCTTGCTTACAGTTTAAAAGCCAAAAAAAAAATACATAAATATCTCTGCAGCAGCAACAACAACAGCAATGAAAACTACTGGTCAGTCGGTCTCACTAACTGTGGTTCCCAGATCAATGCCACCAAATACCATTTCGTAGTCCTTAAGTCACGATCCTAGCATGTGCACTGAGCCTAACCGACTAATCCGTAGAATCAGCTCGACTCTACTATATTAGCATCCGCAACGAGTCGCTAACCCGCTAACCGGCTTAAAATATGATACAGAAACACTTTTACAACACTATTTGTTAAACACCACAAGTCCCGCAGTTAAGAACACCACCCTCAGCCCCTATATGGTCGCAATTTTAATGTAGTTATCTAGCACTAAGTATTTATCTAGTTATGGTATTATTAATATTTGGTTTTCCACTCCGCCTCCGCTCCCCTGAACTAAACTCTTTACCCTGTATGTAGTTTGTGTCATTTTCCAACACTCGCTAGAGTGCAGGAAAGTGTTCATGCGTAACCGTTCTTTCCTTGTTTTTGGCACTCCTTGGCACAAAATTCCCCATGGCTAAATAGCTGGATGAGCCACCCAAATAATAAACAAACAAAAACACCTACACCTCCACCCTACACCCACTCACACCTACCACCCAAAAGTGACACTTACACTCCTGAAATCCCCACGTTAATTGCATGAACTAATCTAGAGCAAACAAAAGATTTACACCTGCATGGGGAAGCAAAGAGCCTCAACGATGTATGGTTATTACTAAGTTTATGCGGTGTAGTTTATGAACTCATAAAACTTTACGAAAATATCAGAGATGTCTGACAAAAAGATGATTTTTTCGAATTTTAAGCATTGATTACATGAATTAGACACCGCATAAACGCAGTAATATGTACGTACATCACATACCGTTATGACCCACAATCGGTGATTTGTACGACAACTCGCTTAACAATCGCATGCACGTGCCTGGCCCATAACCGTTAAATTTGCATTCAAGAAAAAAGCCGAAAAGCACAATTCGAAATTCGAAATGTATTCGTCATTGTCATCTGTGTCTGTACGTATGTATGTACATATGTATGTATATTTCTTGCAGGCTTTAAGAGACGCGGATATAAAAACAAGAACAATTAACCAGAGAACACATCCAGAAACAACAAAAACAGCAAGAACCACAAACGACCGTACACCAACTCCATAACAACACACGCACACACACACATCCCGACACATCACGCAGAAAAATACAAAGCGAATCTGCCGCCAATCTGACATCTCTCCGACTGCCACAGTTTCTCCTTTCTCCCATACCCCCTTTCTTTACGTACTCTGTGTACTCTTTGTGTGTGTGTAGTTGTAGTCGCCGCCATGCTGCTTCGCATTCTTCCTGCTCCCACGCTGTAACTGTATTATCATCCAGCTGATCGCCTTGCTGCCCACATCTTAGTAATTGTTTGCGCACATTATCTCCCACCTCCTTTCCAATCAGCAATATTGACACTGTACCGTTTTATTTACACCATTCTTTACTTTTGTTTTTCTTTTGGAACAACAAAAAATATACTCTTATTTGTGCGCGCACACACACACACCCACTTGGTATACAGCTCCGCAAGTACCCAATAATCAGGGTATCCTGCCCGGCTGGATGTGGGGCCTAACGAACAGATTCTTCTAGAATCGAGAGGACCTCGATCGTCCCTGTGCTCGTGTGTTGTGTAGCCTGTGTGTCCAGTTGTTAAATTGCCAGCATTAAGCTATACCCAGTTGTGTGTATATCCATCGCCCGCTTGAGTGATCTCTGTCTGAATATATAAAGCCATCATCAAACAAACCAATCGAAACATACTATATAAACATGCCACGCCCACGATCTGCGCCGCCTGCCGAAACGCCAAACCAAGCCAAATATCAAGAAATGAACGAACGAACTCACAGAGTGAAGAGTATGTTAACAATTATTTTTATTTGATTCTCCCCCTTAAGTTACTTAAGTTAATTTCTGATTATTTACTTTAAAACTTTTAATTCTCGCACAAAAAAGTATTGGAGTTCCTTAATACATATCTCTATAGCTTAGATTTACGTCTATTCTGCACAGACTTACCCTAAAACTTACATAGCTAATCGTTAAACATAACTAACTTGTAATTCTTACATCGTTCTACCCCTTATAGCCGTTGGCGATCATCAATCCAACGACGAGCCCTTCGAGCCGGAAACGGCCGAGCGAACCGGAAATGGAGCCATGTCGCTGAACCAACTGACGAGCACCTCCGCCGTTAACACTGTGATCACCACCATCCTGATGTGCCTCGTGTCCAAGTTCATCGTTAGCTAAAAGAGCCACACAGATCCTAGTGACCCGTAGGCAGTGCATTTTGTCAACCGTAGGAACAAAAAAATAAATAATAACTCGAGTAAAGTTTCTAAAATTTTACCACATGTTGAGCACCGAAAAATCGCTTGAATTTCAAATGCGTAACGTCATACATAATATCGAATACGATGAGAGGAAATCCAAATTGAAACCAGAATATCAATTGTAAATTGAGCTATCAGAATGTGAAACAGGTGCCTTATCAAATACTTTTGTTGTTGTGTAAATACAAAAATCAGCCCTAACTATAATAAAATAGTTTAAAACATTCCGCATTCTAGCGACAAGCGACAGCCAGCCGATATCAGGAGTCGTGTCATAGCAGAAATTCTTTATGTAGTCAACTGTTTTGGTAATGACAAATTGCGATATTAAATTTAACGAGCCATATGCAATGAATTGGAGAAGCAGACCAAACAAGCTAAGATCTAATACTGAACGATTGAACCCATTGAGAGAACGTACTTTAGTTTAGGTCTAATTGTTAATGTGTGCACGAGTGCGGTGTGGACCGATTCGGCAGACACTGTATATGCTTTAAGTTTTACGAAACGATGCGTGACTCGACTTGACCATAAACTAATATAAAAATCATCATCGAGTACATATGATTATTATATAAGTGATATTTAAGCCAGTCCCTTAAGCGATATTTGTTCGGGTTTAATATTTAAAACCGAAATATTATTTAACTTACGTATTATTATGTGTAATTTTATTTTGTATACCATAAATGTACGCTGAAACGAGAGAAACTGAACAAACAAGAAACGAAAATAACAAAAAATAAACAAAACGTAAATCTAATGACAAACTAAATTTTTATTTTTGGAGCCGACTGCAAACGGTCAATTTGCTGGGCGGTCGCCTAGCAACTTAGGGATTAGAATCGGCTTCCAGCTGAGCATAAAGCTCTGCAAGTCGGTCTTCCTTGTTCGGCGAAACCTTTGTCGTAGGCTTGACAGCCAAGGAGATGGCGCTCTGGGCTCGCCTGGCGAAACCTGAAAACAGCCAGCCAAAATAATGGGGTTCTGAGTAAGATACGAGGAAGGGGGTTAGATTGTGGAGCCTTAACCAAGAATTAATTTACTTTTAATCTTCTGATGTTCCCCTTTTTCTCCGATGTTCTCTAGGGGGGTTTGGGTAGTCGGCTTGTCAGCCGCATTGGGCTCGGGAGTGGCCTCGTCGGGGATGCCCAAATATTCACGCTCGGTTTTAATATCGCGCATTACGTGTACTGCGTGTGATCCTAACACAGGTATATAGGCTGATGGATTCGAGCACGGTTCTGATTTCGGTATGAGAGCGGATATAAGTGTCTCTGTAAGCGTACGAAATATGTTGGCTTGTTGGGCAAAGTTATTATTCTCTGATCTATACATACCTCCAAAATAGTTCTGTCTGTTCTGAAAGGTTTTTAAGATGGCCCCGTATTCGGCCATCTGGCGCTTTAGCTTTTTAATCTCCTCCTGTTCGCTTGGCTTGTTGCCCTTTTGTTCTTTGCCTTCGTTACTGGAATCTGAGCAATTGTCGCTGTCGCTTATAGTAATGGACTCCACGGGTGGAGGAGAGATAACTTTACAGTCGACATTATCGTCGTCGCCGCCGGCGCCACCACTAGTTACGAAGGAGTTAGAGCACTGCACCATAGGAATGCCTGAGCGCTTCCTGAGCCGCCGAAAGCGGACTGTGAGAGTTCGCCCATTCAGGGGACAGCTGACCAACTCCCTGAACGCAACTGTGGCAGCCTCGGGAGAGGCGTAACGTACAAAGGCATAGCGGGCGCGCTTCTCGCGCTTTAGCACTCCGATGTCCACCCTTAGAGCGTTGGTGAAGCAGGCCTTGATGGCCGATGTGGTCATGTTGAACGGTATGTTGCTTACGTACAAGGAGCACGGATCAATGAAATCGGCCTGCTCCTCGTCTGAAAAGTGTTTATGCTCCGCCTGTAGGAACCCGGCTCCAAAGCGTACCTTGTTTATGTCGGCAATGGCTGCCTCAACATCGGCGCCGCTCTTGAGGTATACCAGGCAGTAGCGCGGAGCCACGCTGTACGGCATGACCACATCTCGAATATCTTTGGACAGGTCAGTTAGCATGGAAGTTGTGATCTCTGGGTCAGGGAAGCGGACGACGAGCACCACGGATGCGGTATTTTGTCCCGGTTTAAAGGTCAGCTCTCGCTCTAGGGCCAGAGCCTTCATGGTGTCTTCGCGGCGGGACTTGGCCTGCTCGCGTCGCGAAACTTTTGTGTTTGAAGCCTCTGCCGGGGATCGAAATTGTGGATTGGGAAATTGTAAATTAGATGGGAATACTAGAAATAAGCATAGTGACATTGATTTTCTCTCAACTTAATGGTTGTTAACTTACTTTTTTTGCCGCCAATCACGTTCTTCTCTATTTCGAGGTCGATCTCAGAGGTTGGACACCACGAAACGAGCTGACTGCTGGCCAACGATGGCTGGAACATGAACGACTCCAGCGATACGTTGCCTGTGTAGGGGGCAACATGTGTGTTTTCCACCGGCATTGAATTGCCATGCTCTTCTAACTTATCCTGATATTCGATGGTGTCTGCACGCTTCGGTTCTGGACCATCTCCAGTCTCGGGAGCCGCCCGTTTCGAATCCATGGTTCGATACAAAAATACAAACAAAGTTCACCAACCTACATATACGTGTTCCTAGTAAATTGTGCTTAGAAAAAATACAATTCACTAGGTGTTTGTCTACCGAATGTAAGTAAAATAATGACTATGGGAGTCGTAAACAAACTGACACTACGTCCGCCCGCTCCATGGCCTGCTGATCCGAACAGCTGCTCCGTGTTTGGTATCCACGAGTAGTGTGGCCAGCCGACCCGACGGAACAGCCGAATTCGCAGTCGTTACATCAAAACAAAATGTGTGCCGCTGTTCTAAGGAGTTCAAAATTGCTAAGTTTAAGGTCCTTGGCGTGTACATCCCACTTCCAATGTCTGCAGTAAGTAATTAATCACCGATATGCAAACAATCAACAACCTTTTCCATTCAGCACAAGCTCCGCGCTCAGCAAGTGGCGAAATGTGGCCTCCGGCGATGTGGAGCGGAAGCTTTTGTACGGCGATAGGTTGGCGGAGAACTACAAACTGATCTACCGGGCCCCCATCGAGAGCTATGTGACCTGGACCAAGAACATATCTACGGCCACGATTTCGATTCTGGGTCTGGTGGCCGCCTATAATTGGGCCACCACTTGGCAGGTCGTCAACGTTGTCCAGAAGATGGACATAACCATGCTCGTGTCCCACGAATCGGATTTGTACTACTTCCTGGGGGGCTTTGTGCTCATCAATCTGGCGATACGCACTTTTGTGGCCAAGTACCCCTTGAGGATCTACAAAAGTCCAGAGAAGTGAGTCCGCACTATTGATATTTTGATGGATTCTGCTTTACTCGGTCCTCTTTTCAGATACGTGGCTGTTTACGGCTCCCAACTGCCCGTGGGGACAGTGAAACACTATTTCGAAAAGGGAGAAATCTCTGAATACAAAAATTTCCTGAATCCTTGGAGCCATATTATGTACAAACTGGGGAATCGCTCGTCCATGCTGCTGGTCGACTACTTCAAGACGCCCTCCGAGTTCCATCAGCTATTCGCGACTAAATAACAGCCATTGCTTTTTAGTTCATGTTGTAAATTGTTTAAAAAATAAATATTTAAAAATAAAAAAATGTAAACAAATTCGCGGAGTTGCCGGACCGTGGAATGGCACGCCGCATGGCTGGTATATTCGAACGGCCCATGTACGGTCATACTGAGTTCCACGTGCAGCGCTAGGAATATGGAACTCAAAAAAATGAAGCCTCTGGAAGACGATTCGGTGGATACGGGGAGCAATGGAGAACCGGCCCGGAAGCGTCGTAATCCGTTTAACACGCAGCGGCTCAAGGAGGAGAAGGAGCGGCGTCAGAAGAAGCGGGCGCGCCTCATCGTCCGAAACATCAGCTACAAATCCACTGAGGAGTCGATGCGGGAGCACTTTGGGCAGTGGGGAACGCTAGAAGATGTCCACATCCTGAAGCGGGGCGACGGCAAGATGGTGGGCTGCGCCTTCGTCCAGTACGAGACCATCAACCAGGCCACCAAGGCTATTCTACACTCCAACGGCAAGGAGTTGCTGGGGCGCAAAATATTCGTGGACTGGGCCTTGGGCAAGGATGAGTTTGTGGCCAAAAATCCCAAAGAGGAGCCGGAGGAAAAGAAGCCCAAGGTGGAGGTGAAGGAGGAAGGCGAGGAAGAGGAAATTAAGGTGGAAAGCAACGACGAAGAAGATGGAGACGAGGAGGAAAACTCGGAGGAAGAATCTGGTGAAGATGATGCTGAGGACGATGACGAAGATAGCGATGAGAAAGATGAGGAGGATGAAGACCAGAAAGAGGACAAAGACGAACTAAAATCAAAGCTAGATATTAAAAATGTCAAGAAAGAGAAACAAATTTCCAACGACGTCCAACAAGGCTGCACGGTTTTCATCAAGAATGTGCCCTTCGACGCCGAGGACGCGGATCTGCGAAAGGTGTGCCGCAAGTTCGGACTGGTCAACTATGCCATCATCAATCGTCAAGCCGTCTCTGGTCACTCCAAAGGCACTGCCTTCGTGAAGTTCAAGGCCAAGGAATCGGCTGATCTCTGCCTGCAGGCTGGCACCGAGTTCAAGCTGATGGATGAAGTGCTGGATCCCCATCCCGCGCTCAGTCGCGAGGAGATGAAGTCGAAGCAGTCGCAGGAAAACAGCAAAGACGACGTTGGCAAGGACTCTAGGAACCTGTATCTGGCCAGAGAAGGTCTTATCATGTCCGGATCTAAAGCAGCCGACGGAGTTTCCGCCTCCGACATGACCAAGCGCCATGAACTGGAGCAGGTTAAGACCCAAGTGCTAAAGAACTTAAACCGGTAAGAATGTGAATCATCTCAGCTGATAAATATCTAATAAATCCCTTAACTCTCTCTTAGATTTGTTTCCCGAAACCGGTTGTCCATCCACAATCTTCCCCAGAACTACGACAACGAGAAGCTAAAGCAAATGGCTCAGACGTACACCGGTTTCCGGCCTCACGAGTGTCGAGTAATGCGGGATCAGAAGGTGACGCCAGAGCATCCACAGGGCAAATCCAAGGGCTTCGGTTTTCTGTCTTTTGACACACATCAGAGGGCTTTAACCGCTCTGCGGAAATTGAACAACAATCCCAGCATATTTGGAAATCAACATGTAAGTTTATCCTTAATAATAACGCTCCTTCAATTATTAATCTTCAAACCCTTTCGATTAGCGACCCATCGTGGCCTTCAGTATAGAGGATCGAGCCGTGCATAAGGTGAAGGAGAAGCGCACGGAACGCTCCAAGCTGAACAATCCCACGTACCAGGCCAAACAACAGCAGCGCAAGGAGCGTCGCCAGCAGCAGCGGAATGGCAAAAAGGCCAAGCCACCAGGCCCCCAAACAGACAACAAAACCAAGCTGCAGAAGCACATCAAGAAACTGGAGGCAACGCGGGCAGCCAAGGTCGAAGGCAAGGCCAAGGAGCAGAAGCAGCTGGCCAGCGATGTGCAGAGCGATTTCGTTGGCGCGGCAGCAAAGCCGGGCACCTCGCTGAAGATGCGCTCCAAGAAGAAGATCATGGAGCAGGCCCAGGAACACATGAAACGGGTGAAGACCGAAAAACGCAAGCAGAAGAACAAGAAGATACGGGAATCCCACCTGGCCGAGCGCAAGGCCAACAATCGACCCAAGCAGGGACGCAAGAAGGAGAAGGATGAACTGCGACCCCTAATTAATAGGTACAAGAACATGATTAGTGGCAATCAGGATGGCGGCGGTGTCAAGGGCGTCACGGGAGGTAAAATTAAGAAGCCCAAGCGCACGAAGTGGTACACCGAGTAAAGTTCCCCTGTCTAGGCTAAGGATTCCTTTTAGCAATAAAACTGTAAATGAAAAAACCAATCCAGGTATAAATCAGGTAGATTCCAGGGATTTCAGGTCAACCATCTGCTGTGGGTATGATTCTACCTGAGCAATAAGGCGTATATATAGTCCGCGGGCTGCAGCAAGCTCATCAGTATTGCCTAGCAGTGCCTCCGAAGCGTTTCGAACGCTCTAAATTGATTGAATAACTCCTCCAATAAGATGGCTCCTCGAGAGAAAGTTGAATTCGTGCTAGTCCGCCTGGCCTATGCCCCGCACATGTAAGTACTGAAAAGAGTAGAAGGAAGGAATCGCCAGAAACTTATTAGGACGAACTCCTTTCCACAGTCATCCGCTGTACCCGCACATCAGCTACCAGATCCGAAAGCATCCGCCCACGGGCTCTGTCATCCAGGTTCGCGATTGGTTCGAGCATGTCATGATGCGGGAGCGCTCCAAGCTGCCGCCGGATGTCAATCTACGCTATGCCGAGTGGCGCATCATCACCGGCGACGCGAATCTGTTCAGTGTGGAGAGCTATCGCTACGACAAGATCATGCTGGTGCTGGGCGAGGAGAACATCTCGTGGGTGTTCTACACAAACAATGCCATGGAACGGCGCATCGAGGGCAGCGCCTGCTTCCCCGTCAGCTACTGCGGCTGCTGCCTCAACAACCAATATCTGCAGATTTTGGCCAAGATCAAGCAAACATTGTCACGGAAGAAGATTCGATAAAATAAAGAGATTTAAATACTAATGGAAACAAGAGTTTATGTTAAGATGAACGCTTTCTTTCATATTTCACTATTTGCTAGCAGCTGTGCTTCTATTCCAGCCAGTGGAAGCGGGAACCGTACTTGGCCGCGGGCTTGGGGTAATCCTCGGGCAGACCTGGAGTGGCGTCGGGATAGGAAATCTTCTCTTCCTTTTTGGGAGGGTCGCGAGCGGACTTGATGACCTGTTAAGGGAAGCAGGGTTTAATCAGCGCTTAGAATAGTTTGAACTAAGAACTCACCTTGGCCCTGGCGAAGTAGCCGTAGGAAGGACGCTCCCAGTCGAAGTTATCCTTAACGCACTTGTCGAACACACCCTGCGTTTTGCGGCAGCTGCAAAAATGAAGCAGAACTGGCATTATACACCTCCAAACCTTATAGTCCTCCAAGCACTTACTGTGAGAAAGCCATGGTACCGCTGCTCTTGTCCAGGCAAGTGGCGTACTGCATGAACTCCTCATGGCAGGTCTTCTTCACCTTGCGAAAAAAGTCCAGGGCGCAGCCGGTCACCTGCTTGCCCTCCGCCAAGCAGGCTCGCGGATCGTCCAGCTCCTGTCTGCATAGCATGAACTCCTGCAAATTTACATGGAAACAAAACGTAAACAAACCGAGGACGGTGCGTTTTGAGGTTAGGTTATATAACTTAAGCGGTAGGATTTATTGGCCTTCGCCGGCTCCAGCTCCACTTGGAGCAGGTTGTCAGTTAGGCACTGCCATTGGGAGTATCTGGGATGGGATGTAGGAGTACTAACATTGTTGGCTTGCTCGCATTGCTTGCCCAAATGAAAGGCGCCCGCTCGCAGAGCCGCCGACGAAAGATTTAGCTCCTGGGTGTCCAGATCCGCCTCCTCGGGCAGTGTTGTGTTGTTGGTGATGACCATTTCGGCGTTGCGTTTGTATGCGTTCTACTCAGTGGCCTGTAAATAGTTTGGAATTATAGAAAACCTCGAAATTGTTAATTTGGTCCAAATTTACGTTTGCCTACAACACAACAGCTGTTTTCTGTGGTCCAGGGCTGCGTTAACTTTACTGTCACTCTGATTTACCGATAACCCGACCAGCACACAAGTAATCGATAGTCGGCTCTCAAATTGAATTTTCGAAAAAAATAATAATAACAAAAATCTTGTAAAATGTTTTATTTTATTTTCCACATTATTCCTATATTTTATACGGTCGCGGCAGCTGCCGGTAATTCTAAAGATGTTAATGTTAAAGGCATCGTCAACGACCTGATCGAGAACTGGGAGCCGCCGTTTTCTTACCTGAAAAGTCGCGGCTACATGTCGGAGGATGTGCCGTCTGCGCCTGTTTTACAGGATTTCCAACAGCTGCTGCAGGGGAATTCTGATGAGGAGCTGTCTCTTGAAAAGGATTCTAAGCGAGAGTTGGACAAACAAGTAAATCAATGTGATTCAAGGACTTATCGCTCTACTGACGATCCAAATCAACAGGATCTAAAGAATATGTTCCGTAAATTATTCAGCTCAGAGGGTGATAATGCGTCGAATAAGCTCAAGTCCAAGCTGAACGTTGACTGGGACATGAATGCCCTTAAAAATTCTGCCCAGGAGAGTGCCGCAAATTATCTGAAAAGTCTCAAGAAGCCGAATCCAGTCAAACAGCCCGACCCAGAAGAGGACCCTTTTTTGAAGAAAATTCTGGCTGAGGATCCTCAGCCTAAGGAACCCCTAGATGAGGATGCTCTACTTAAGCAGCCTGTACCCTTCAACGGTCAAAAATATCCCAATGACTTGCCCAAGGTTCTGAAGAGGCTGGCGATGTGGAGACCAAAAAAGGAATCGAAGCCGGAAAATCCAGCGAAATATTTCTAGAACCAGCAAACTGGGAAATCTTTATTATTAAAAGTTAACTGAGTTGTGAAATGGTTTAATTAATTTGGGGGAGGCTGGCTTGTTCCAGAAGCAGACGCGATTGAGCCGCCGCCAATTTGATATTCATGGCTGTCTGGCTAATCGCAGTCATTAGCAGATGAGACGGAAACCCGTTTAGTGGGCGAGCCGCTGTGCCGAAGTTAGTATAAAAGCCCGTTGGCCATTGGTCCATTGTTTCAATCTATTTGCTGCTCTAATAAGATGCTGAAATACGTGAGTTTTGGCTGAAACTGGGTTTGATTTCAAATAAATAAAACTACTACATCCGCCTCCAGGCTGTTGTCTTGGCCCTGCTGGTGGCTCTGGCCAGCTGCAATGAGGAGGACTTCAATGCCGTGCTCCTGAAGGCGGAGAACCACCAGAATCTGGACGGAGCCGGACAATTCAACCACGAGACCAGCGTTAGCAACGGCATCCAGGTGAAAGCCCAGGGCAACGTGAACGGCATCCAGGGCGAATACTTTCTGCCCGGCGAAGATGGCAAGCAGATCCGGGTGACGTACACAGCAGATGCCACCGGCTTTCATCCCAAACTGGAAGAGTGATCGCGTGACCTTGGCTATATGATTACGACTTAATATATAAATATTCTTAGTACATATTTACGACGCTGCTGTTTGTCATAATGCGTGCAAAGCGACGGAGAGAGTGTTGTTATTTGCTCACAATTAAAAGTTAGCAGCTTTGTGATGCACATAATTTATGACCCGAGAAGATCGAGGGCAGCAACAGCAACAGGTTACACAGGAATTCGGGAGCCGACGACTTACACGCCCGTCTCTGGGTATTTAAGCATTTGGCCTGGTTTTGGGGGGCAACAGTTGACTCGTTCGTTCCCAAGCTTACAGAATGTTCCAATACGTAATATGATGATCGATCCACAGTTATCCTTGAGCTCACTTTCATCCTCCTGCAGTTGGTCTTTATCCTGCTGATTGGTGCCTGTGTGGCCACCGATGACGATGCCCACGCCCATGTGGCGAAGCAGTACAAGGAGCAGGACGGACATGGCAAGTTCTCGTATGGCTTCGACATAACCAATGGCATTGGTGCCGGCGAGGCTGGGGATGAGCACCAGGTGAACGGCGAATACCACTTCATTTCGAAGGAGGGTCTGCCGATTAAAGTCTCCTACACAGCCGATGAGAACGGCTATCATCCGCATGGGGATCTGCTGCCCACGCCGCCACCCACTCCTGAGGCGATCCTACGGGCTCTGGCCTATATTGATGCCCATCCCAAGAGGGAGGAGCCGCGTCCTGTTCATCATCAGGCTCCACACTCTCATATTGTGCACCCTCAGCCGCCTCGTTCGCATCCAGTACATCCCCAACCGCCTCGTTCCCATCCAGTGCATCCTCAGCAGCCTCGCCCAGTGCATCCATCGCATTCAGTGCATCCAACGGTCAGTCCCCTTGGCGACCATCGTCTCCACTGAGTGTTCCTAGGTTTTAAGATCCCGCAAATGCGTCGCTGATTTCCTTCTGCTATTCCCTATTGTACAAATAAAAGGTTACGACGCAACTCTCAGCCTTGTAATCAATGGAAAATGGGTGCAGGAGTGGGCGTGGCAATGGCTGTACATAAAATACGCATTGTCATTCGCATAATAAGAGCCCCGGGGCGGAAATGGGCCCAAGGCGGCGGAGAGACTTCCTCGCCGGAAGGGAGGCCATTCGAGGCCATTGTTAAGTGTTAAATTCAAATATGGACTCGCCCATTGTGCGCGACCATTGGAATATGTTACGGAAATGACAACTTAAATGGGTGCTGTTCCCATTTTGCCCATTTTCCCCCACCATCCGGTTATCCTTGGAAAAAACACTTTGCTGCATGATGGTTATATAAATGCAATTGGCATCATCACATACAGAGAGACATAGAGACAAATGTGGGGTTTCCTCACAGCTTGGCACTGCCCACCGGCTGTCCATTGCCACTGCGAGTGAGTTCCATGTCCACCGAGGGCTGGGTGACCAGTTTCCGAATGGCATCGAACTTGACGTTGTTCTTGTCGCGCACCAAATCGAAGATGACACTTTCGCTGGTGGTGATCACGCAGCCCGCTTGGCGAAGGCGATCCAGGGCCAGATCCCGATCCTGCGTAAGTCGAGAGGAGCAGCAGTCCGCCACAATGTAGACGTTGATGTTCTGCTCAAGGAGATCGATGGCGGTTTGCTCCACGCAAATGTGGGACTGTTGGCAAATAGGGAGTTTTAATTAGTAAAAAACGTAGTTTTTTTCAATTGTGTCAAAAACAACATTCAAAATATGTTGAAAAACGCTTTCAAAATTTAATTACTTGTTAAATTAAGACCTAAATAGGCTTAGAATAAAAAATGTTAGCTTCTGTGGGTTTGAAATCAATTAAAATATCACCCAAAAGTATGCTTCGGATCGTAGCCATAGAAACCACTTTCTCTGCACACTTCTGGGCAAATTTAAAATGATTGCATAATTATTTTAGGACCAAAAACCATTATTCTCACTTGAAAATATAACGTATACGATTTCAACCCACCTCTAGACCATACAACACCACATCCTCCGGCTTGTCGTTGAATATGTCCTTGATGACTGCCTTCACTTCGGGAGTAAACATGCTGAAGAGCGTCTTGCCGGTCACCAACTTGGCATGGCTTACATCCAGCTGGGCCACGGTCTTGCCCAGTTTCTCCGGATAGTGTTCCGTGACAATCAGCGGCACTTCGAGAGCCTTCCCCGCCTTGTTCTGCAACGGATTATGGGGGTTAATCTGAGTGTTCAGATAGAGATCAATCAAAGTTCAACCCACCAGCTTGTCGACGTTCTTGACCATGTTGTCGAAGAGCGGCATTCCCGGCCGGAACTTTTCCTGGATGTCGCACAGCAGGAAGAGAGTTTTCTTCGGGTTCAGGTGACAGCGTCGCAGGGCCATTTTGTCTAGTAAATATTTATAAAAACTCCGACGAACGTATACGCAACTTGCTAATTAAATCGATTTATCAACAGCTGCGGGCTGCCAGGGCTGCCGTTAGTGATAAGTGATAAGTGATAGCGGCTGTTATCGTCGATAGCCTAGCATCGATCTAGGTCTTGGGCGCAATTTTCAAATTTAAGCTGAGCAATACAGAAGCTCCTGCTGGGCTCTAAGTTAATTAAAAAGCTCACATAATCCTCATTTAATTTAACTTTGCCCGAGGCGACATCATCAAGTAAATAATTACTAACCTGCTGCCGCCCCGTCTCACCTGCGCCTAGGCCAATGGCAATTAAGTTGAAGCTGCCGACGTCGCACAGCCAGCAGATTTATATTCATAAGCCACGGCAGACCTGGGAATCTGCAGGCATTTATAATTGAATTCCTCGCCCAGGCCCAGGTCCAGGCCTAGGCCCGCTCCCGCCCACGACATTATAGTAATGAAGCCTCCGCCACAGCCCAGTCAATTTCAATAACGCAATCAAATGCGTGCAGTTTCAAAAACCACAAATGCCTCCATCCTGCGAGCCGAATGCCATTGACATGGCCGAAATGAGTGTCCCAAGTCCAGGCCAGTCCGGCAATGGCCATATATTGGCCATTCACGGCACGTAGCCTCGATGGACCTCGATACTCGTACTTCTTCTGCGGGGCCAAAAAGGAAGCCCCCGATAATGGCCATGGCGAGTCGCATGCATATTTCAGTAATTTGCGCTGCCTTTTGTGTGCTCTGTCCCTCCGTCCTCAACACTCCCCACCCACCCAGGTATTACTGGTCTACATATTTTATGAGACCCCAAAGTTTGCGGATGCAGCAATTGCCGGGCTAAGGAAGGGGAAACCTTAGTGGAACCACTCAAAAAGTAATCGAAATGTCTGAGACAAACACATGCGTACACACACCTGGAGGTGTGTACCTGTAGTCGCCCCCGGTATCTGTATTCATGACGCCGCGCTCGCCCTATTCTCCTAGAAGAAGTCATCTTGATTTTCAATTTCGACGCCATTTGCGCTTCACCGGAATCGAGAGTCATTTGCATTTTTCTTCTTCAGCTACACTTTCACTTCAAGGAGTATTTGTACTTCAGGGCGGCAAGATTGTGACAAATTTAATGGGTTTTTATTGGGGAGACAGACAAGAGAAAGTTGGATATAGAACAGAATAGAGATTTTGATGGGAATTTGAGTCTTAGGAGAAAATAATAGTTTTAAACAGATCTTTGTTCCTTGTATTTCTTTTGAATAAGTTTGGAAACAACTTAAGAGTTTAAATCATTAAAAGAATAATGTCCAAGAGTCAGCAATATAATATTTAATCCACCAACTTGATTTGAAATATGGTTCTCTTTTGAAATAAGTAATATTTGGGGAATACCTTTGGACATTAAAAATCAAGAATATATATGATTTATAGGGTCGGAAATGACTCCTTCACATTGTTCTGTTCTTCTGACTGATATTATATTTTATTATTTGAAATAACATATTGTTTACAATATATTTTCCTCTTACCCTGTCTTAGTACTCATTTACTCTCTGATAAGTGTATTTGGGGCCTAGATAAAAAGTGATAATGCTAATAATAAGTCGACACAATTGACAAAAAACTTTTTTCATTTTCCGAACACACAACAATAAGGAAAACAAAGAAAATTCCACTCCCCCTATGCGGCAATTTGTCGGCATCCCAGGCAGCAGCAATTTATTGAATGTGAAAATTTAAAATTGTTCATTTGAGAAACAATTTGTGAGCATCAAGTGAAGTCGAAATGTTTTCGTTTTCGTTATCGCTTTCGTTTTGTTATTTGAGCATTGCCAGCCATAAGTTCGGATATATGGCAATAAAAATCCAGGAACTTGAGCAGCGCCCAGAGAGTTTCCCCAGTGTCTGTCTGACAGACTGTATTTTTATGTGATTTCTCAGGCCATCTTCCATCTGGGGAGAAGGCAAGTGCTCTCATGCGAGATCGAGTGGGGAAATGGGGGAAAATGTTATGCCATTTATTTAGAGTATTTCAAGTCGTTTGGCCTTTCGTTTCGAAACGAAGCCAACCCCCTCTGCAATGCCATTTGCAATTGTGCAATTTACTCAATGAAATGTAAATGCGAACCAATTGTAGTTTTATTTGCCGGAATTCCTGATTCAACAAACTACTCGACTTTTGGGCGAGCAAACGCTCACGCATTTAATTTCGAATATTCGATTTCTATTTCCATTTGCATTTGCATTTGCATATTGCAGTCCTTTGTCGGCAAATATTTGATTATAAAGACTTTCGTGGGGTTAGCCAACTAGCTACATTTTTTGAGTTGAGGTATTCGTGGCTGTCAAAAAACAGCAGAAAGCACTTTGCACTTGGTAGGGGCGGTGGAGGCAAACTTTTTAGTGACTCCCCCAACATATTCCTGTGATGTGTAGAGGACGACGTGGTGGCAGGTGATTTGATTGGCAACCCCTTAGCCCGCCCACGCACGTCCTCTGTGTTTACACCTCACTCTGGAGGTCGTCTGCCTCGCATGCATATCAACGATTTTCAAATTGGCGACGAAATGATATGCCAAACTACATACACGGCGGAATTCTCCCCGGGACAAAATCCTCCAGCCTCCATTGCTCTCCCACCTCCGGGTCCGGCATGAAGACATGCAGCGACATCGACATTATGGAGCACAGGTTGTAGGTTGTTCTCCGTAGGTTGTAGCTGTAGCTAATGCTTGTCACGTCTCCTTCAACGTTTGACAAGGCAAATTCGCCGAAAATTCCGCCTCTGACTTCGAGCCGACTTTTTGTTTTTATTCGTGTCGCTCGTTCTTTCTTGTTTTTCTTTTTGCATGGAAACGAAGAAAATGATTTTCACAGGTGAATTGGAAAGCGCGTAATGTCGTAATGTTTGACTTGCCAGCAGGCACGTTGGCAACACATGTCCCCCCACCATTTTTCAGAAACACACACTGGGAGAAAGGATCAATTCTGTGAGATATAAAGCACTCAGTGTGTAAACTAAGTAAGGACTTTTACGATTGACTCTGATCGCATCATTGCCTAATAGACGGGCACACCCATGTATACCTTTTGCGAACCCATAGGGTCAGCCACGGAAAAAGCTGCGAGCCAAAATCCGATGACATCCTGGGAAATTCTGCCTGGATAACCTGTTGCATGACGAGATCTTCTAACTTTTCCCGCGAAAACCTAATCGAACTCCTAGCCAACCCAACAGAAAACTCAAGCAAATCCACTCCTTTCTCCACAACACCAAAATCATAAACAAAATGAAGTCCATTAGTTCAATACCTACCCATAACTACTCAGTCGAGCGGTAGCCCATATCACCTAATGTTCTTAATAAATATATTAGCTTTTAGTTTATAAGCAATTGTTAGATCTATATCAATAATTAAATCTTTTTGCGCTATCAGCTTTATATTTAGGATATAGGATAATAGTTTTGGTTCGGACTTACCCGCGGTAGAGGACACTTAGTTACCTATCGTTGCCACACCGCTGACGTGGCCTAGATGTATCGGTGATTAAGTCCTTGTCAGTGCAGAAGTTCTTCTCACAGTTATTAACACAATTATTTATTACACATTAACACAATTATATATTATTTTTAACACACGAATATTGACACAGATGCGAACGGGTCGAAAGGCGCGGAGAGACTGAGGCTGCCGCGGCGAGGCACCTCTATTTATAGGTGTGAGAGATGGATAGAGATTGAGATAGATCAAGAGAGAGAGAGAGAGAAAGAGAGCGAGATTGAGAAAAAGATTAAAAGATCTTTATTCAAAGCCGATAAAACCAATTCTTCGTTTACTTAGTCTCCTTAGCATTGTCCTTTGTCAATTGACGGGACATAAGTTTGACTCACTTCAATGAAGAAATAATTATAATTTAACGATATAATCTATCTACCTATTTATCTATTTAACTCTAA
>JAEIHY010016818.1:5789-42700 GCA_018904565.1 Drosophila tsacasi | reverse complement strand
TATCGCAATCTCGATATTTGGGCAAAAAAAATATCACGATATAAATATATCATTTTCGGACAAAAATATCGATATATTGATATTTTGATATATTATCAACAACCCTATAAACAACCCTAAATTATATTAAATTGTTGCAATAAATTAAGAATAAAAGAAATAGAAGTGTTAAGAGAAAATTATAGGCATGCCGCCGACTATCAACAACTCGTCGATGAACAGCGCCGCCGACAAGCGGCCGCAACGACAGACGGAGCGCAAGTAAGTTACCAGATAACCAACCTAAAGCCAACGCCGGGACTCACTCAAGTCCTTTGCAGATCGGAGATTATTTGTCGCGTAAAGTACGGAAACAACCTGCCTGACATACCCTTCGACCTGAAGTTTCTGCAGTACCCCTTCGACAGCCATCGCTTTGTACAGTACAACCCTACGTCGCTGGAACGAAACTTCAAGTACGATGTGCTGACGGAGCACGACTTGGGCGTGACGGTGGACTTGATCAACCGAGAACTGTACCAGGCGGATTCCATGACCCTACTGGATCCAGCTGACGAGAAACTGCTTGAGGAGGAGACCTTGACGCCCACGGACTCTGTGCGCTCCCGCCAGCACTCAAGAACTGTCTCCTGGTTGCGGAAGTCCGAGTACATATCCACGGAGCAGACACGCTTCCAGCCGCAGAACCTGGAGAACATAGAGGCCAAGGTGGGCTACAACGTGAAGAAGTCGCTACGAGAGGAGACACTCTATTTGGACCGCGACGCCCAGATCAAGGCCATAGAGAAGACCTTCAGCGACACCAAGAGCGAGATCACCAAGCACTACTCCAAGCCCAACGTAGTGCCCGTGGAGGTGCTGCCCATTTTCCCCGACTTTACCAACTGGAAGTACCCCTGCGCCCAGGTCATCTTTGACAGCGATCCCGCTCCCATCGGGAAGAATGTGCCCGCTCAGCTGGAGGAGATGTCGCAGGCCATGATTCGTGGTGTGATGGACGAAAGTGGCGAGCAGTTTGTCGCCTACTTCCTGCCAACAGAACAGACGCTCGAGAAACGCCGCGCTGACTTTATTGCCAACGAGCTTTACAAGGAGGAGGAGGAGTACGAGTACAAGATCGCTCGCGAGTACAACTGGAACGTCAAGACCAAGGCGTCGAAGGGCTACGAGGAGAACTACTTCTTTGTCATGCGGCCGGATGGCATTTACTACAACGAGCTAGAGACGAGGGTGCGCCTCAACAAGCGCCGCGTCAAGGTTGGGCAGCAACCTAACAATACTAAGCTGGTAAGCCCTATTTTCCCCAGCCCATGCTCAAAGTGGAATAATTACCTAATCTATACCTTTTAATTAATATTATTTTACAATGTGAATTTCTAAAGCTTAATTCTTACATACTTTCAATATTTCCTAGGTGGTCAAGCATCGTCCGCTGGACAGCATGGAACATCGTATGCAACGGTACCGCGAGCGCCAGCTGGAGGTACCTGGCGAGGAAGAGGAGGAAGAGGTCGATGAGGAAATGGAAGTGGATGAGGAACAGAAACAGGTCATTGGCGAGACGGAAAAGACGGGAGAATTTGCCTCAGGCAATGCAAAAACGAATGTAGATGGTGGTGATTCTCCCGCCCAAGTGGCAAGAGATCGACAGTCACGCTCCCGGACTCGCAGTCGCAGCGGCTCCAGTTCGGGTTCGGGCTCTGGCTCTGGGTCTCGGGCCAGCAGTCGCTCCAAGTCCGGATCCCGTTCCGGCAGCGGCTCCCCTCGATCGCGCACAAACTCGCCTGCAGGATCCCAGAAGTCTGGTGCAGGCTCACATAAATCGGGATCGAGATCCAGATCGGGTACACGTTCACGGTCGCGTTCAAAGTCCGGCTCCCGTTCTCGTTCCCGCTCAAAGTCGGGTTCCAGGTCCCGTTCACGCTCTCGATCGGGATCCCGGTCTGGCACTGGCTCCCGTTCGCCCAGCAGATCACGTAGTGGCTCTCCTAGTGGGTCTGGTTCCAGTTCTGGAAGCGGATCAGATGAGGAATGAAGATTTTTACTAATAAAAATAATTGAATATAACGCCTTTTTGGCCTCAATACGAATCCATCAAAATAAATAGTTATCTGAATTTATTCCGACAAGTTTAAAACTTATACTTAACTCTCAATCTAACAATTTTCTATTCTTTTCTAATAACATGAATCAAATCCTCTTACTCTAACTTATGCTTAAGTGGAAGTGTTATTATATTTATATTTTATAGCGTGCAGTTAAATTTGTTGTTTATTATTATATTATTTATTTAGAAGGTTATTTATTTGCAATGAAAAAAGCAGGCGCTCTCGTGGTTCAAAGGCCTTGATAAAGTCTAAAAGGGTAAGAAACATAATATTATGTTTATCATCTGCCTGTGAAGGTCATCTGTAACTTTTATCACTGCAATAGAGCCACCTTTTATGTTGCCTTTATATGTTTCCCTCGTTTCCTGTCCGGTTTCCGAAATCTAACAAATTTTTGATCTGTAGAAGTGATCGATATGACATTTTTGACCAATCTTGCAGGATTTCAAAATATATACACAATAAGTAGTTGGTTCAAAAAATAACAACTGAATACAAATTATAGCTCCCAAGATCTATGGTTGGTAATGAACGGTGTTCAGACATTAGAAAACTGTTCCAAAGCAATGAGAGAGCGAGAGGCAAATAGTTTGAAACAGCTTGTCCTGCCAAGTATCCCGCCAAAAACAATAATGCGTGGAAAAGTCGAATCCAGAGCAAAGAGCAAAACAGCCCTAATTGAGTTGATAGAGGCAAATGCAATATTTTCGAAATTGGGCAATTACATTAATTTGCATTAAAGAGACCTGGGACGAAGGCAAACTGGGCCACATCTGCATCTTGTCACAGGTTATCCATCTTCTACTCCATTGGTACCATCATCTTTCTCCCTCAACGGAACCTAATCATCCCAGGTTCTTGGACTTGTACTGGAAGCTGTCCATGCAGGCGCAGCCGCCGGAACGCTAACCAATAGCTTACGAGACAATTACACCGGTCGACAAAATGTTTACCCTTACAAATCATCAAACGATTAACGTGATTGTGTTTCAAATATTGCCGGTTTTCAATGAAGTATGACCGCATGATTGGTCCTCAAAAAATTAATTGAAAGAGCGGTCACAGTTCAAAAAAATAAACCTTTTTCCGCTGCTTGACAACTTTAAGAACTGGATACCGTGCTTTTAAATTTTTATTCTTTTCCGCAATGCTGGAAATACTAAACGTGTCCCCTTAAATAATCTCCAAAAGCCTGCACGTTTCTAGTATTTTCGAATCGAAACAGACCATGGTGACCAGCTGTTCCAAACTATTTGCCTCCCTCTCTCTCTCACCGCTTTGAAAAGTTTTCGTCTATGTGGATACGGTGCTCAAATCTGAAAAGGTCTGGATTATTTTGTTAATGACAGTACTGCCTTATCACGATAAAAATATCAGAATCAGCATGGATTTAGCAAATAAACGCAAAATATTTATTAATGCCGCCTTAGTGGGGTTTATGGCAGCTTTGGCAGAAGAGGAGGAAGATAATGAAGGACGCCAGCAGGCCACGGTGAGAAGTGACCGCCGACGTAGTTTTTGGGTCAACCCGTATTTGCAGCAAAGAAATCGAAGAGGAAAACATGCGAATGTAAGCAGTACAAAATACTATAAATTGTTATCAATATCACTTAGAAATACCGTATTTTAGTTTGAGAACTTGACAAAAAATCCAACCCATTTCTTCGCAAATTTCCATATGAGCTTTGATACTTTTCAAAGTTTATTTTGCATGCTGGAGCCGTATCTTATGCCAAAGAAGTTTTCCCGTGCGGGCGATTTTATACGACCTGAGCAAAAGTTTGCCGCAATCCTAGAGTAAGTGGGCTAAGTGCAGTTAATTTCTCAAGTTCAAGTGTTTACTTAAACAGGTTCCTTGCCTTGGGAGAGCAGCAAAACGACGTCAGCTCTTCTTACAGGATCAGCAAACAACACTTCGGGCGCCTAGTGTCTGTTGTGTGTGCGGCCATCGCCCAAGAACTGGGCTGGGAGATTTCCCAATGGGAGAAATACTCAGTCCTGGGAAGTACATCAGACTCTGAGAAGACCTGGAACTTGCCAAATTGCGTTGGTGCAATCGGCGGCAGGCTTGTTGAGATTAGGGTTCCAATGCAGCTCCCACAAGTAAACAATAAGATGTGCACCTTAACCTGCATTGCATATATTAAAGAACTGCTCTCATTCCAGGATATGGATTCCATGCCGATTTTTGCCGTATGTGACCCCTCCCTCAGATTTATTTACCTGGACGTGGGCGATATGGTTAACGCGGCCGAGCCAGATATTTTCGCCAAATCAAACCTTGGAAAGGCTATACTGTCGGACAATTTGTACTTTCCCGACAACAGCTTTGTAAATGGGTCAGCGATGACATGCTATGTCGTATCCAACGACGACACATTCCCGTTGATAAAGCGAATTATGAAGCCATACAGATCTAAGAACATTACTAGAGAAGAACGATACTTCAACGATCGCCTACACCAAGCGAGCAGTTGCATTGACAAGGCCTTTGGCATTCTAAGTGCCAAATGGATGGTGATGCGAAGGCAGGTCAGGTGCCGACCCGGCAGGGCCAAGGAAATAGCAACGGCGTGCTGTCTGCTCCACAATTACCTGCTGCGTACAGAGCCAGAGGATTACACTGATTGGTCTACGAAACACGACGAGGCTATGATTCCAATTAACTCTGGCATTACACCAGGTCTCACTGACGATTTCTCCAAATTGATTAGAGATAGCATTAAGAATAGTTTAATTGTCAAGAAAATAGCCCCGAAGGGAACCCACAAGTACGCTTAAAAAATAAATCTTATAATTATTTTAATGCTTTCTTCTCTTGTTTTCCACTTCTTTTTTCGCAATCTCCTGCAGGAACTCAGTTACTTTAAATACAGCGCGTTGTGAGTTCTGCGGTGACATCCTGGTAAGAATAGTATCCCAGTAAGCCAGCACGGTGGCATTTTTTGAGACAGGCTGCTCCAGGTGCTGCTTAGTTTCCTTGAGAAAATTGCTTAACATGTCGACAACTGATGCCTTAGATGTCGACACAGCACTTTTTCTTGGTTTGCTCTTTGACTTTGCATACGGCTTGGGAGATTCGACGCTCTCCATACTTAACAGCGCATCGACCGGAATCTCTTCAGATTCTTTCATCCAGTCAGCCACCTCACAATCTTCACCATCTTCGCTATCGGCTTCAGTGAGAACAGTTGGGCTGACAGTTCTTCTATTTTTTAAGAGATAAAGATAATTTATATTATGGTTTGGAAAAAACTTTATCTTTGGTCTTACGGTCTCTTGATTACGGGTAGAGGCATAAAAGACATGGCTTCAGCGAACCGCCAATCAATAATTTTGGTGGCCAGCAGAGGATCGAAATCTTCTCCGTCGAGCTGCTGAAGGTTGCCACAGTCCCGCTTAAAATGATATCGGTAGCTCTCCTTCAGAGAACCCCACGTCTCCTTGCAGTGAGGGACTAAAACAATGCATTTTAATTATTAAAATCGGATAATACACATACATGGTTCTTAATTACCAGGTCTATTTACTTCCTCAGACACAGCATTCCAAGCAGCTTGCACTTTATCATAATCCTTATGGTATAACTCCGTAATATCCCACAGAAGTGGGCGGTTCTTAATAGATTCAATTAGTTGCGTTTTTTCAGCAGTTGTAAACAACTGTTTTCTTTTACGAAGAGTACTCATTTTACTGGAGTTCACAGTATACAAGACAACAAAATTTTGCAATATAAATTATTATACTTTTTTTTCACCGATGCTTAAGTCTAGTACTCAGCAGCGTGACAACACCGATAACGATACAAAATATAATTCGGTACGATTATAAATACCAAAAAATACCATCCGACTCTCAAAAATATTATCAGTTAAAAAAATATTATTAAAATAAAATTAAAAAATACAATTTTTTTATTTAACACGGATATTAACTCACAATTAAAAAAATAAACATTTTATTTTCTTGTAATATAGACTCACGCTGATTTGTTACAACGAACGTAGGCGAGTGAAAAAATATTACAAAGTTTATGGAAACGCTTAATGTTTTGAATAAAAATATGACAAAAATACAAAAAATAAGACTAAATGACTGAACATTGGCAGTGGAAAGCAGCTGTTCCATACAAATTGGTCTTCCCATTTTTTTCAGTCATTAAGACACGGTACCCACATAGTAAACAACTTTTCCAAAGAGAGCGAGAAGCAAATAGTGAAGTCTGTTTTGAAGGGGGGTATCCAGTTCAGACTCGAAAATACTATAAAGGTGCAGGCGTTAGGAGATTATTTGAGGGCGCACTTTTAGTATTTCCAGAGCGCGGTGCGGAAAAGAATACAAATTGTAATAAAACAGGGTGTTCTCGACTGTTTGCCTCTTGCAAACATATTTCAAATTATGGATCCCGCCATGAACAATAAGGTGCGGAAAAGAGGAATCCAGGAGTTAAAAAAACAAATCTGTAGTTCTTCTAATTCTTTTGGCATCGGCAATACTCCTTGGGCAGAGAACTGGGAGAAGCGATACCAAATTAGGACATACACCGTGAACCTGGAACTCGAAGAGTGCAAGTGCACCAACAACGGAGGCTAAAACTTTACGCCTTCTTCATCCATGTACATTTTGGTGATACGTAGTACAGCGATGGCTCACGCAAAGCAATATGCACTTGTGCCCTTTAGCCTCAAAAAAAGAGCCTCAAATGAAATGGAGTCTGGGCAAATAGCAAAATAGTTAAAATCTATTAACCTAAGTTCCTTGAAAACAATTTGTTTCATACTGATCTGGTTGCATATTTTGTTAGTTATTCTATTGTAGTAGGAAATAAATGGTATAATTAATTTAAAAAATAGTTATGTATTGTAGAATAAAATTGAAAGGTTTCTCCCAAAACGGCCAGGCAGTGCGGCACGCACAAGAAGATGTTTGGGCAGATGGAAAAAATTCTCATTGGCCAACAAATATTGATCCAAATTTAAATTTCTTAAATGTTGAATGTTACGTTATAAAAGCGTTTTGTCTGAGTATTTTAAGTTAAAATCTACATAACAAATTTGATAACGCAGTTCATCATACGCTATGGACAATCACATTAGAAACTCGTACATGGTGCAAAGTCCTCAGCATGCGCATCAGAATGCCTATAGAGAAGGAAAGTCAACTAATCGGCTGTCCTGAGCCTTGTCGACTGTCTCGTTCAATATGGAGAGAAGCTACAATAGAGACATAGCCCTTTTCTCAGACAGTCAGGCAGCAATTAAAGCACTCAGTTCACACAAGATTGTTTCCAGACTAGTATGGCAATTTATAGGAACACTCAATGAGTTCGGTGAGAACAATAAAGTAACCATATATTGGATACCAGGGCATGCGGGGATCCCCGGCAATGAAGCTGCCGTCATCATGTGGCTATGAAAGCTGAACAACTCATCACCAACTTTGCATCTGTGAGTGCCATAGAGATGGCTGCAGCCCGGTTGCTGTCCTTCCAGGACAGCACAGTTCTAAAGCGTCACCGGGTTAATCGCGAGATTCCCTGGTGTAGCGATAGACTTGCCGATCAAAGACAGGAGGTTCACAGGCTGTTTAATAGAGCCAAAGCGAATTGGGACTCCTGGGACACTTATAGGAGTGCTCTGACGGAGTTTAATATGAATATTACCATAGAAGAGCTAAGCGGGAGAACTGGCGCAACTACTGGGAAAGTGTGCAGATGCTTATTTTACTCAAGACCGAAAGGAAACGCTAGAGCTTTGGTTCAGGTGCATTTCCTAGGGTCTCAGATTAACACGCACGGTGATGGGTTTACAACTCCACCGACCAAGCGCGATCACAGTCTGACCACTTGTCATCTCACCACAGCGTCCTTAAATCCATTTCTGCAATTTAGGCAAATAAAAAAAAGAGTGTACATATATTTTGAAATAATAAAGGCCCAATATTATTATTTACTTTCAACTTCTTAATACCTCATAAATACACTATTCCCTATAAAATATTAATTTTGAACAAAGGAAATCAAAAATTCACCATCTGAGCTGGGCAGCTCCGTCTGCTGCTGTGGGGAGTAGAGTCTCAAGTTCTGTAGCTGCTGCAAGGGCGAAGTGTTGCCATTGAACTGAACCACGGCGACCGGTTCCAGTGGAAGCAAATGGGGCTTATTATCCGCGGTTTCGACGCCACAAATGCCCAACTTCTGACACTGCTCCACCACGATGTCGTCGATGGATTGTGAGAGCAGGGCCTCTTGCTCTGGATCTGCCATCGAGTGGCTGGTGATGGCCGCAATCTCAGCGGCAGCCGGCGAGGGCTGTGTGGGTGAGTTGCTGCCTTCGAGGAAGGCCTTTATTAGCTGCTCCGGGGTCTGGGTGTCATCGGCGACGCATCGGTGAGTTCGTTGGCTCACCTTGTAGCGGAACGTCTTCTGGCAGAGATCACACTTGTAGGGCATCACACCCGTGTGGATGCGGGTGTGGACAAGGAAGGACACACGTTGCCGAAAGCACTTGCCTGAAACGGAATTTTGAAGACCTTTCAAAATTACCTCAGAATTCTTTGAATGAATATAATCGATACTGACCGCACACCTCGCACTTGAAGGGCTTTTCGCCGCTGTGTATCCTCTGGTGGTTGTGCAGCGTGGAGAGCTCCTTGAAAGCCCGTCCGCAGACCCCACAGACGTGAGGCTTCACCTCGCTGTGGTAAAGCAAATGCTTGTGATACGACTGCTGGAAGGTGAAGGTCCTGGCGCAGATCTCGCAGGTGTACGGCATCTCGCCAGTGTGGAGTCGCTTATGCTTCTTCAGGAAGTACTTGGTGGTGAAGGACTTGGTGCAGACGTCGCACTCCCACAACTTAGGCGTGGCATTGCCTGCATCCGGTGAGTCGGGTGACTGCTGGAGCATGCTCAGTGCTCCGCTCAAGGCATACGGCTGGGAAGTAGTGGATGAGGATGTAAAGTTGCTGCCGGTGGCCGACGCCTCCTTGTGTCGGATGCGATCGCAAATGCTGAGTTTGGGCAAGGGATTGATGGTTATGGTGGTGGTGACGGGGCTGGAATTGGGGCAGGGCACACCCATCATGTGCACCACTTTCAGGTGGATTCGGAGCGAACCCTTCATGCGAAATGTCTTGGAGCACAGGTGACACTTGTAGGGTTCCTGATCCTGCAAGTGTAAAAAGCCGAATAAAACGCATATTTGTATGTTAACTTGATAGACGAAGGAGATACATATATCTATAATAATTTACCGGCTCCTCCTTTTTTAGCTCCTTCTGATTTTTATCCGATTCCGCATTCTCGTGCACCAATCTGATGTGCATATCCCGTAGCTCCGTGTTCCGAAAACTGAACTCACAGATGTCACAACTGGCTGGAGGCGTTGGAGGGACAGGTGGAGGGGGCATGGCAACGGGCTTGGTCCTAGATCTTCTGGCCCTTCTTTTGGGAGCGGATACCGCGATCAGGGGAGGAACGGGTAGAGCCTGAACAGGGTGGATAGCAGGTGCATCCTGGCTCATCACACTGGTGTGTGAGAACAGGTGGATGGTGAGCTTGTCCAGTCCCAGGAACAGCTCCTTGCAGTTGGCAAAGGGGCAGGCCAATGGCCCGTTGGCCGCCTTGATCAGGCGCTGCTGCAGTGCGTCAATGCTGCCGAAACTGGGCACGGCGCACAGCGGACACAGAACCGACGTGGAGCACATTCCGCTACAGAAGTGTCTCGAGTCTTATGCAAATTGTTCACCTTCTTAGATGATGATTCCTCCTGCTCAGTCGGCGAAAATCTATTCAGGAGTCCATTCCCAGCCAGCGCACACAGCTCGGTCTATCCGCTTTCAGATTTTTCTAAAAATATCAGCAAGTGAAATTTTTAAAAAACTTTCAGGCCCAGCGCAGCGATCTGAGAGCTTGCTCGACACCGATGCCAGCGAAACGAAATAATGAAAAATAATGAAATGCCCGGCGCTGATCGCCGCCGGAATCGAAGAAAAAGAATTTCGAAAACACTCGCAGTAGCGCAGAAAACTCATTTCTCGAACGCCGCACTGCACTCTCTCTGTGTAGTCTTCGGGTACCTAATTTCGAAATATAGCTTTGGACATGTGTATATATAAATATATTTGGCCGAAATATCGTACTTCGTTGGCAGTATGGGCTTTGTTCTTGTGTTTGTCACGCCTACCGACGGGGGCTGCCATATGCAAATGACATACAAACGCGATGTGTCAGATTTTGTACTTAAAAGTCTTCAGTGATGATCTATCATTATGGATGACCGCCAGGTTTATTCTATTATTATATTCATTCAGCTGTGTATATAATCTGGGTTGATCTTTGTACAGTTTATAGGCATTATAGGGCCCATCATTTCTGAGACCAAAGAGGACGGTTTTTCAATGTGGAGTTAACATTATTCAGCACCGTCGGATATTCGCCAAGTTGGCTTCATAAATTATTAGAAAGCTGCAACTCTTAAATAAAAATTAAATGAACATATCTTGATAGGAACTGACAAAATTTCCATTTTTGGTTTAACATGTTTAATCAAAAGCAAAAGCTAAATGGGGTCGTAAATATTTATTAGAGTTCGTCCTGCTAAAGTGTTAAGTTTACAAAATATTTTAAAAGGAAAGGGAATAGAAATTTGTGAATGTTATTAAATAAGTGATCCGCGAACATCCCAACTTGAGTATTTTAAAATAGTTCTAGTTCCCCCTTGAAAGAGCGTTCGGAAGTCGACGAGCCCCGGCAGGAGAACACACTGGGACATTCGGATGTGTAGCCTCATTGGATTTGTTGTGAGCTATTTTTATGGTTGCTCTCCCTATATTTTGGCCCGCTATAGCGTCGCATTTTATTCGGGGTTTGTTTAGACATTAAATTTCTAAACAGTGAGCGATGGCCAAGCACGTGAAGCTACCTGTAAGGGACAAGCAATACCATTCTTTCATTGAAAACCGAAAATATTTATAATAGGTAAAAGTGAACAAATTGTGAGTGATATCATTTCTTCTTCGTCGGCATGGGTAGTTCGAGAGAGATGACGCTAACGCCCGAGCGCGAGGTAGTGGAGGAGCTATCGTCTTTGAGGGAGCTCATATCGGATGCCGATGACCTGCCACTCATTCCCCCGCCGAGGAAGCCCTTGCCCTTAACACTGATGTAGGATCCCACAGTGTCAGAGGACTTGACCGAGGAGCTGCCCCAGGATACGGTGCTGCGGGTGCGTTTCAGGTGCATCGGCAACTTGATACCCTTGCTCAGCATGTAGTGCAGGATCTCCGGCCCCGACTCGTCGCTGTTGGCCAGATCGGTCAACATGTTGAGCGCCTTAGAGTTGCGAGCCTCCAGCTCCTGCGCATTGAGATCCCGCTCAAACTGCTCCATAAACTCTTCGCTGATTGGTTTTGCCTGGATCTCGCGCAACTGCATCCGGATCTCTCGCTGCGCTCGCTCCAGCTTCAAGCGCTGCTCATCCAGCTCTTTCTCAAGCTTCTCCAGCACGGCAGAGTGCTCGGTCCGCCGCGCCTTTGCCTGCTCCAACTTGGTGATCAGGTCCTCCTCCTCGGCTCGCTGAGCCTCGTGCTTCTGATCGTAATGCTGGGCCTTACATCGCAGCTGTTTCAGTTTTTCCAGGTCACGGCAGTGAGCAGCCTCCACCTCCTGTAGCTCCAACTCGGCTCTCTCCCGATCTGCAAAGAAAAGGGGGTAACGACTACATAAGATCTGAGAATCCACGAACTGCCACTTACCCATCGAATTGTCGTCGACCGATTTGAAGGTTTTGCGGTAATTGCTGTTGGAAACATCGAACTGACGCAGCGTGTTCTCCAGGGCGACCACCTCCTTCTCGGCCGTGAGCACCTTCTTGTTGAGGGCGTCACCCTCGTCGGCCAGCATCTGGCGCTCCTGGGCGCTAGCCACCTTCAGCTGTGTGCTGGTCATGATGCTGCCGTCGTCGTTCTTGCCCAGCAGCTTGGCAGTGAGTTCGAATCTGGCCTTCATCACTTCGATCTGTTTCTTTCGCTCGCCGATGTCGGCCCGCAAGGTGCTGAGTTCCTCGTTCAGGTGCTTCTTCTTCAGGAGAAGCACTTCCTCCTGGCTGCGCAGCTCCACAGTGCGATCCTTGATGGCACGTCGAAAGGCGAGACGGTGTTGCCCCAAATCGTAGGTGCCCTGCTCGCAGCCACCGATGCCCACCTCGAGATCGTTGCATCGCATCTTCACCATGTTGAGATCCACAATAAGCTCAGAGTTTTCAAAGCGATTCTGGCGTAATCTCTTCACGGTGCCCTCGCAGTAAACCTGAGCCTCCTTGATCTTGAACCTTACCATATCGAGTTCCTTTTCGTCGGCATTATACTGAACAACCAGATTGTTCATATTGTGGTTGAGCTTCCTGTTCTGCGCCTCTGTACTGACGATTAGGCGTTGCAGCTTCTCGTACTCCTGTTCCAGAACAGCTAGTCGCTCGAGGTTTTTCGCCTCCACCTCGGGATCGTCGTTCTCACCCTTGAACTCGGCGTAACGCCGTTCAGCCTCCAGATACTTGAAGGAGAGATCATAGTGAATCTCCGTTTGGCGCTTTAGTTCTTGGGTCACCAGCTGCTGGTTGCGCTTGATGGCCACCAGATTGGAGGTCAGCGAATCATTTTGCACGTTCAAGATCTTTTCCTCAGCCTGCAGCTCGGTCACCTGCCTTTGGGTACGGTACAGCATTTCGTTAACCTTCTCCTGCTCTTTTTCCAGATTGCGCAGCGCCGTCTGCTCCGCCTCCATCATCTCCTCTAGAATGCGCAAGCGTTGATCTGCATTCAGAGCTTTGTTCTGCATGGAGGCCAGTCTGGCCTCAACCTTCTGCATGACAGAGGCGAAGTTTTCGATTTCTTTGGCCTTGTCATCCCGATTCTTCAACTGACTTCGGTTTTCCACGCGCTGCAGGTGCACTCGGTTCGCGAGATTCTCCAGCTCCTTACGCAGGCCGTCGATCTCGCGATCCTTCAGAATCGACTGATCTATCAGCATCTGAATCTGGTTCTTCAACTCCGAGGTCTCCTCATTTAATGCCTCAATTGCAATCTCCACCTGGCGATTGTTATCGATCACATCATTCAGCTGGTTATCGTGATCCTTGTAGACTAAGGCCGTCTGCTGCGCTTTCATAGCCAACTCGGCGCATTCCGCCTCGCTGCGCTGGATGCTGTTCTCCCGTTGGGTCATCTGGTTTACTGCATTCTTCCAAGTCTCTACCATCTGCCGCCGTTCGACGTGAGCCGCCCTATAGAGGCAGGCTGTCCGCTCCAGATTCTTCTCCAGCGTCATTTGCTCATCGTAGAGAAGGACCACCTGCTTGCGCCGCTTGTCAATCTCGGCCTGCAGCAATTGGCGTTTGGTGTTTAGCTCTCGAGCCTTCTGCTGGTCGTCCAAATAATACTTCTCGATCAGCTGGTAGCCCTTGTTCCCATCCTCCATCGCCTCGGTCCACTCCACCAATGTGGTCTTCGCGGACTTGATGCGGGTCGTCAGCTCGTCGATCTCTCGCTTGTTCTGGCATATCTTCCCTGTTTGATCATTTATAACAAAATTAGTAAGTCATTTGCTCAATTATATAAGTATAAATTTATAACGACTTACGTTCTGTGGTTGCGGAATATTCTGTGAACTCTTCCAACTCCTTTTCGTTTTTCCGCAGATCCTCCTTAATCTTATTGCGCTCCAAGATCACCAGCTGCACCTTGTGGGCCTCCTTGATTTCGTCATCCTTCATGGAGCTATATAGCGTCTGAAATGGCGATGTGGATAATGGAGAATGGACCGATACCACCAAGGAGATTTTTTACCATGTTCTGTTGGATAGTAGCCTCAATGTTGCGGGTGTGCCTCTGCACTGCCTGCTCGCGTTCGTCCAAGGAGTTCATGCGCTGTTGCACTTCCGACTTCAGTGCCCTCAAGGCGGCAATCTCCTTGAGAATTGCCAAGTTCTCGGCACTCGCCATGGGAATGTCGGCATCCACCGCCCAGCCCATGGATGCCATGGCATTCTTCTTGTAGTCGTCCAGCGAGGTCCGCTTCATGTCGTCGGTTCGATTCATCTTGCTATGTTATTAGCCCCTCAGCTGGGCCAGATTTTTTAGGATCACTCAGAGTTTTGCGGGTTTCGATTTCAAATTGTGTTCTGGGAGTTCATATAAACAAATGACACTCTGTTTTTTCAATGGCAACAAGGCTGCCCCGAGCAACGGTTTCCATGGCTGGAAATATTGAAACGCAAGTAATTATAATTTGGTAGGCGCATTCATTCATGCCAATGGCAACATAGGAAATGGACATAAGGATCAATATTCGATGCACTATAACCATGGTTGTTTGCTGAACGGCTTGTAAAAAAAAACAATATAGAACGCTAATGGACGACGGTCCAGGTAGTAACGATAAATCAGGTATCATTCACTTACAACACGCTGATATCTGGGGTAATATCTTTTACACAACAAATTCTACACTGAATTGTTTCATCCCAGGAGAGAAGCCGCGTAGAGTATTAGTATTTTAATTTGTAACACCAGTAGTCACCTAGATATCCACGTCTGTGAGTAATTTTAAAATAGTATTAATATATGTGGGAGTGATATTTCCCACTGCTCTTATACATTGACGACCCCCTGGACAACGAGAAGGAGCAGACGAATCATGAAGCAAAGAAGAGTTTAAGACGAAAACGAAAACGATTTAAAGATGACGACGATATAAGAGAGGACGCTCTTATAACTCAAAGACGAGCGAAGCAGAGTATTCGACGAGAGACGATTGAAGGAAGACGACGCTAAAGACGCCAAGACGAAATCCTTGATATTAAATATTATTATATTATATTATCAGAATTGTATATATTTTATATTATCAGAATAAACATTATTAAAATATCACTATTATTAAATAAAAACCCCACATATATGTATGGAGAAGTTCGGCCTAGCCGGAAGTGGATCCCATAATTCCAACTCAAAAATCACTGCATTATTTGTCATTATAATCTTTTTGTTTTATTTGCTTGCTTCTTGGTTGGTTTGCTTACTTCCTTTTCGTTATCATAGAGCAATTGTGTTTTTTGATGTAACTACATACATTGGTATTATAATATTAATGTTATTTAATTAATTTAATGCTAGCACTTTTATATAACTTGATCGGCATCTTAAGAGATGCCATTGTTTTCTGTAAAGTATAGTTATATTAATGTATATCATTTTATAGTTATTATATGTATATATATACCACATGTATCAGTAATCAGTATTCAGTACTGCCATCTGTGTCTAGTTGAAGTATGTAAGATCGGGTTTTCGGTTCCGTATTAATGGTAGTTTATTTTGTTTATTCATTAGCTTTATGTTCCGCTTCTGTTCGACAAACACAAAAATGTATGTATATGCTTCAAGTACAATACAAGTTATGTAATGCTTACAAATGTAGTATATATATGTATGTATATGAATGCGTAGTTAATGTAAGAGGACCCTTTCCTAAACCCTAGACTTCACTTTATGCGCTTTCTCTTCCCCTCCATATCTTTTTTTCTTTCAAATTGAAGTTTCATCGCATTTCGATGATGGCCTTGTCTCTTCTTAGCTCTTAAATCTTTTGTTTTTGTTTTAACACAGCTTGCAGAATTTTGCATTCAATTTGCTTGTAGGCATGATAAATAGATCATAGTGTTACATATGTATGTTTAATTTATTATTTAAATGTTTAAAGTGTAACTTTAAAGGGTGGGCGTTGCGTTTTCTATTTAGATCATTTTTAGGGTCGCTACACGTAAACAATGACGAACTCATCCTCCGCTCCAGTGCTCCAGCTTCTTCCAGTACTCCCGCTTCTCCCACATTACCCCCTTTGTGTTCCCAATAAGCGTTTATGCACAACTGATGCTTACAAATTAATTAAACTCATATTTAAACGCCGGAGCAAATAATGTTCAACATAACAAAAAACAACTTAAAATAACTCCTTTCGTTTACGAGAAAGTGTGAGAGCGAAACACAAAAATTTAACTAGGACGAACCAACTCTGCTCTCGCGTGGACAAATAATCAACTCGGTCCTCTATAATCGATATTCTACTATTCAATTTATTTAAGATAACATTTCAGGGGATTCGGATTCAGGTTCGCGCTCGTTCTCCACGATTGGTTTCCACTTCGACTCCGTCCCCTATAATGGTGATTTTATTCGCTTGTATTTCTCGTTTCTCTCTTCTTTTTTGCAAAACTCGGCAATACAAAATATATTATAATTATATAATTATATATTGAAATTTAGCTTTGCGCACGACGCTGGCCAAGAGCAAAAATTTTAAGGGGGGCTGAGGTAGGGTTGGGGGTGGTGGTGAGGGTAAAAAGCGCGCGCGGCGAAACTAACAAAAACAAATAATATCTTTCTTCCAGTTAAACGTAAATGTTGCTGCTGCTGCTGCTTCTGTGGTTTGTAGCGCTTGGAATATATATAGAGAGTTCTATATTATTTTTTATTCGCTCGGTTTCTGCTCGTGGCAGTGGTGTTGTTGCAGCGCTGACTTGTATTCGGTATTCGGATTTCGCTTAGGACAGGTGGAAGGACATGCTGCCCTCGTTGGCAGCCACTTTCAGTTTCTGCCGCATCACCTCGCGACTGGAGTAGTCGGGCAACTTGAGATAGTTGACACAGGTCATCACAGATGGTAGGTAATCATTGGGGTTCTGGTTGCCGTCCAGAGTCTTCCGAACGATGGTCAGAGGCGGCGTTAGGGCCTTGAAGCCGCCGGTCGGCAGGCGCGGCGAGCCCGTCACGAACTGCAAGAAGGCGCGTTGCTCGTCGCGATTATACGAGGCGAGGATCTCGTACAAATAGTGAATCGCCTGCGACTCCTGGTGGAAGCCGTGGTCGGTGCGGCAGCTGTCCTGCAGCATCTTGGCATCCCACCGCTGGTGCTGCTGCTCGCTGGCCGAGCCGCAGAACACGCACTCCAGCTCCTCCGGATAGAACATGCGCAGACGCTGAATCGGAAAGACGGAATCGAAGCCTGCCGAAACAATACAGATATTAGAATGAGAAATATGTGTGTCTTGGAGAAAAGAGCAGATCTTACCCTCGCGCAGGGCCTCGAACTGCTTCTGAACGCCCTCGATGAGGAACCAGTACGTAACCAGCGATATATACTGGTGCAGGTTGTGCACGGTCACTGGTGTGTCCCGTCCACCGCGACACAACTCGATATTGGCATGGCCGGGCAGCACAAAGTCCAAGCCCAGGTCTGCAATGGGGCAGCTGTCCAAATCGAGTGTTTCAATCTGAAAAATAAACTCTTCAACAATAGATTCTTGGAAACATTTCGACTGCTGTCACCCACCTTTTCCGTCTTTTCCATGGCATCGATGTTGGGATCCGACAGAATGTACTCTCGCTGGCGCACCACATCCTGCAGGCGAACCAACGTGTTCTGCACCTCCGGCGCCACGCGCATCAGATCGGCCAGGCCAATGGAATGCTCCTCGCTGACCAGCCAACGGTAGAACGGCAATGAGAAGGGCAGGTCCAGCTGAAAAGATAGGTCAATCAATTAGGGTCACGAAGAGAATCGGAATAGAGCATTCTCTAGCCTACCATTCGACTGTCCATCACTGCCTTGGCCATGAATTTTCCCAAGAACTTGAACTTGGCCTTGGCCTTGGTCATCTGCGGCAGCTTTGAGGACTTTCCCAGCGGCAGGGGGAACAGGCCGTGCACCGCATGGACATAGCTCGTCATGGTCGTGGCTGTTGTGTTCGGGGTGGTGCTAGAGTGGTTTGTGGTTGTGGTGCCTTGCTCCACCTCAATGCTGGTCGCAGTGGTGGTGGTGGTGGTGCTGCTGGGATTATCGTTCGCCGCTGCAGTCTCCGCCGCCGAGTTTATATCACTGAATTGCTGCTGAGCGATGATCATGTTTAAAGCGTTCTCACCGCCGCTGGAGGAGCTGTGCTCCACAGGCTGTTGTTGCTGCACAGCCGCACCGCGAAGGACGTGAGAGCGGCTGCTGGAGCGGGTCGGTGGTGGCTGGTGGTTCTGCGCAGCCGTCGTTGTGTTGGTGGTGACTGTGGTGCTGCTAACGAGTGCTGCCGGAGGACTCTGTTCCATTGTGGTGGCCTCGAGGGCGTCTTCGATGTGCAGGACAGCACTGCTGGCCTTAACCACATCCACAATGGTCACGGAGCTCTGTTTGTAGCTATCGCTGCCGTTCCACAGACCCAAATCGGTGCGCTGCAGTTCGGCAGAAACCAGGGCATAAAACTCCAGCGTTGGTCCCAGACCAGTTCCCACCTCGTTCTCGTATTGGATCTCCAAGAGTGCCTTCGAGTGGCCAAAGTCCTGCAGAATGTGCTCCGCCTGCTTGAGGATCTCCGCGCGGGAAATGGCACGCTTGCGACGATCCAGACGCGGAGCAACCCTCTCGGAGGACTCGGCGGCATTAAGATCCGGCGTGGTGTCCAGCAAACGCTGCAGGGCGCGATCGCGATCAAAGCTGGTGGCATAGAAGAGCAAGTGCCGCGTCTCGAAGGGGAAGAGGAACGGACAGGCCATGCCAATCTGGGGCAGCCACTGCGGTAAGTTGCCCGTCATTATCACCAGCGGATCCTGCAGCTGGCGGTTCGCCTTGGCCGTGATCTTGGGGTGCACGAACTCGGCCTGCGGCACAATGTTCTGCCGCACCACACAGCCGTACAAGTGCTCCCAGTGGCGATTGAGGGCGTGGATCACGCGCAGCATGCACAGGGCATCCAGCGAGGAGTCCTGCACCGTCACCACATCGGCGGGTAGCGAGCTGCTGAGGAATGGTTTCAGGGCAGAGATCACACCCGGGGCAATGCCCTCGTGCCACAGTTCGGTTTTCTTGCGCATAAACTTGCTGCTGGACTTGTGAGCCTTCTTCGAGGAAGATCCTCCGCTGCTGGCCACCCCCGACGACGAGGAGCACGATGTCGAGGCGTTCGCGAAGCTCGATGCCGAACTAGAGGTGCTCTGCTGCTGCTTTTGTACGCCGCTACTGCTGCAGGAACTGCTACTGGAGGCCGCGGCCCCCGGAGTAGCCTCCTCCTCGACCGGACGATAGTAGATTGTGTGTTGCTGCACCCATATGCTTGCGTTGCCCAAGAGCGTCTCCGACTCGTTGTCCGTTTCCGGCTGCTCGCTGACCAGCGGAGAGAACTGCTTGACCGCCTGGTACACGGTCATGTTGTAAGGCAGCACATGCTCCCCAATCGTGAACTGCAGCTTGTGCTTGAAGCCCGCTTGGGTCATCACCACGGCGGCCACGTTGTCATCCATATCCTCTTCGCTGTCGTCGTCCGAGTCGGCGCGGATTCCGCCGTAGCCGCGCACCACCAGATACCGCTCGATGGCCTGGACCATGGCCAACGGATCGATCTTGACGGTGCCACCCTTCCACTGACGCAGGTTATTGCACTGCGGATGGCGCTGCAGGTTGCACTGTTAAGGGGGAAATGTTTATAAGTTTGTGTTCATTTTTTCAAGACCTTTTTTGCTCACCTTCAACTGATGCGTGTTGAAGAACCGCAACGCACTCTGGTTGGAGCGCCCGCCCGGACCGGCGGGAAAGTCGTGCACCTTCACGGGGAACTGCTCTAGCTGCGTAACGCAGCCGTTCAACTTGGCCACAAAGGCGCTGAATGCCACGGGCTCGATGGTGGGCAGCTGGCCAACGTTCTGCAGCAGAGGCTCCAGCGGCAGGCCGGCAAAGACGTGCATGAAGCTGCGCAAACGCGCGTCGCGCTCCACCAGGCCCGACTCGCTGGTCATGTAGTTGAGCATGGCCTTGATCAGGCCCGAGTGGTTCACCTCGAACGGCGAGATGTCGCTCTCCAGCAGGATGGTCTTGAGCTCCAGCAGGGCGTCCAGGCAGTCGTGGTAGCTGCCGTTCAGCTTGAACAGAATGCTGGACAAGCGCTCCAGGACGTTGGTGCTGCCCGCCGTCGATAGCGGGGCGTTGTTGCCAGCCGCCGAGGACGATCCCGAGGCTCCGTTGTTTCCGCTCTGAGACGTTCCACTCTCCGAAGCGGTTTTGCTCCTCCTGGCCTCCTGCTCGGTGTAGCGCTTGACAAAGTCTATTGCCTGCTCCCGCACCCATTGACGGGCTCTCTCCCGATTGGCCGCCGCCAGGAGATTGGCGTGTGAGATGCTCTTGCTTATGCTGGCCGCAACGGCAGCGGCGTTCAGTCCTCCCTGGGCGCCACCGCTGGCTCCGTGCTGGGTCACTGTGTAGGCCAAGCCGGATCCCGAACCAGATCCACTCGAGGAATTGGCACTGCCGGAATCCTTGGACAGACCATGGTGGTGTTGCTGCTGCGACTGCTGCTGGTGGTGGTGATGATGGTGTGCCGCCGTTTGGCGACCCCAGCGCGCCGGATTGAGCGAGGCCAGGAACGACGACTTGCTCGATCCGGCGCTGGTCGAGTTGCCGCCAGCATTGAAGCGGGACTTCGAGCCACCGGACTGCCCGCTGCCAGAGCTGGGCGTACTCCTGCCGCCAGTGCCGCTGCCAAGACCTGAAATACAAGTAGCCCATAATTAATAGAAATCCATCTCTAATACAACCCGAATTTGACTTACTCGTAGCGCGACTGAGCAGCTCATGCATGGCGGAACTGGCAGACGCCGACGGTGCTCCCCCTGCTCCAATTCCCGAGCCGGCGGCTGCAGCCGCAACGGAGGCTGCATCCTCCTGACGCGACTTGGCCCTGCCGCTGCTCTGCGACTTGCGCTTCGGCGGCGCCTTTCGCTTCAGCATGTCCGTCATCTTGTGCTGCAGCGCCGATGCCGAGGACGACGACGAAGATGAGGCCGAAGATGCCGAGGCAGCAGCACTGCTGGTTGAGGCCACCACCAAGTGTGCTGCCTGTTGCTGCTGCTGCGGCTGGTAGATGACCTGCGGCACGACCTGCTGAACACCAGTCGGTGGCAGGAGATCCAACTGGGGCGGTGGCGGCACCGCCGGCTGCTGGAAGTGCACATACTGGCGGGGATCCCCCTGTTGGGCCGCAAAGAAGGCAGCTGCAGGAGCTCCAGCCGCAGATGAGGACGAGGAGGGCGCAGAGCTGCTGTAGTTGTATCCACTCGCAGAGGGCGCCGAGGTGCCAGGGGTGTCCAGTGCCCCGGCTGTTGCTCCTCCCTTGGCACTGGCCGTCAGGGCGTTCATGGCATGCGAGAAGCTCTTCACGCTGTACGACTGGTGCTTGCTGCTGCTGCTGCTTGGGGTCGTCGAAGCACTCGACGATGCTGGGGCGCTGTCCATGAAGAAGGGATTCACCTGGAGGCTGTTGGCGGAGGCCGGCGCCGACTGAGATCCGCCCGCGTTGGCGGTGGGCGTGGCTGTCGTGCTCAGCGGCTTCGGTGAGGGATTAGCACAAATGGGATTATTCGGGTCGGTTAGCTGGGTGAACTGGTAGATGACGCCTTCGCGCCTGAAGTGAGTGCCGAAGACGTCGGGGAGCTGGCGCATGAGGATCTCGGCCATCTGCAGGGCTCCCACAACAATCCGCAGATCGTTGCTGCCCAGCATGCCGGCAATGTGGCTGGAGACCAGCTGATACTTGAGAACCTGGCGGAGCAGCTCGGGCGTGGCGTAGTAGACCATCCGGAGGAGGGCCCGCAGGCACTTATAGCGCACATTCGGTCCCGCCGACGAGCTGTATACCTCGTACAACACGTTGAAGATGTGCTTGATGAAATCCGCCGCCAAGCCGCGTTCCTCCTGCAAAATGCCAAAATTATATTATTTGGTTCAAGGTAATTAATTGGGATTTGGGGCAAACCTTTAGGCAAGCGATCCTGGCGTCCAGAGAAGGACGACGCTTCGCATGGCTGCCACTGCTACTTGGCGGATTGTTATTATTGTGGTTGTTGTTGTTGTTGGAGGCTGCCGCTGCTGCTGCAGCGGAGGTAGAAGCTCCTCCAGAGGCCGCCGTAGCCGTGGCGGTGGTCAAGTCCTGTCCCGCCGTCATAGGCGCCACATAGTTGTGATTAAGGCGACGCTGCACGGGGCGCGTGGTGCCCGTATCCTCGTTGATCTGCTGCATGGCATGAAAGTCCACAGTGTAGGTGCGTCCGAACGTGCTCAGGCTGATCTCGTCCTCGCTGCTCTGGTTGGCGGCCTCAATCAGCCGCGAATCAATGGTGGAATAGTTGTGCCAGGAGCCGCGATCGTCGCGCCACTGCCAGTGCACCTGGTCCTGAGTATTCAACGTGGGCCTGTCTAGCAGCGAGTCCACAGCAAAGATGCCGTCCAACGGCAGACGCGGCATCAGCTCCCCAATCAGACAGGTCAGTTCGTACAGTTCGGAGGGCGAGCGTGAGATCAGCTCGACGTGGGTGGCACTGGCAGCGGCCGGCTCTGCATTTCCAGTTAGCAAATAGAGCAGGGTGGCAGCTATGTCGTTCCTCAGCAGCGAGATGGCCAGATCCGGGCAGCTGCCGCACATCAAGCTCAGCATTCGCACCACCGCAGTGAAGGTTCCTGTGTTCAGAATGGCCGGAGTGACCAGCAGTAGTTGCTGGCAGTTCTTCAGGAGATCGGGACTGGCGATTTGCTGCAATCGCTGGCTATCTTGCTGGAAACTCTCCACCAGGCGGCAGAAAGCGGAGCACACGCTCTCCACGCACTTCTTGTCCTGCTGCGAGAGAAGGCGGGCCAGCAGGGGCAAGCTCTCGGACACAAAGTGGAACTCCTCCGGGTGCATGTTGAGGCAGCAGTTGGCTGCGATAGCAAGAGCTGCGCGCTGAGCCACAATCGAAAAGAAGTCCAGGTAAGTGAGGCATGCCGATATGCCGTTTGCCTGCAGAATGGCTTTGTTGTGACGCCTCGAGAGAATTTCCAGGGCCGTCAAGCTCTGCTCGGCTACGTCCATGCACTGGATGACCTGGAGCTTCTCGAGAAACACTGGCACTGCCTCCACCACGGTTCCCGAGGAGCGGGGCAATGCCTCCAGCATGTAGGCCAAGGCCCTGCACGCATTGTTCATGATGTCAAAGTTGTGTTCCATGCGCAGGAGTTGGATGAGGGCAGGCACGACCTGCTTGATGGGGAAGCCAGCGAGAGTGTCCTCGTTGCCCATCACCAGCATCTGGCACATTTCGATGGCAGCCTGCAGTTGCTGGGACTCGTCGTGAGACTGCAGTCCCTGCAGTAGTTGATTGGCCTTCGAGCTGCTGCTGTTGCCAATGGTGCGATGGAGGATGTGCGTCATCCTGGGACCCAGAGCCCCGAATAGATGAGGCGGCAATCCGCGGGCCTCGAGCAACGCCTGCAAGCGGCCCACCTCACTATCATCGCTCTCCGAATCGGCGGCTGCTGCAGCGCCGCCCGCTCCGCCGCCATGCTGACTGCCGCTGCTCGTCGTCCCTGCGGTGGTGTGTCCGCCGCCGCCAGGCACAGACCCCGACCCAGCTGCGGTTACATTGTTGCTGCTGTTGCTGGCTGGTTGGCCGGCACTGCTGTTGCTGCTCGTCGCGCCCACGGCGCTGGTGTTTCCTCCAGACGCAGCTGCTGCTCCAGTAGCTGACACTGCTGCTCCCGCGCCTCCTGCTCCTCCTCCAACGTCACGTGCGGCACTCAGAGCGGCCGCGACAATGCTGAGGTTGGCAGAGCTGGCACCTAGAGACGCGTCCCGAAGGAAGGCGAAAAACGGATCGTTAGTATCGAGGTCGGACATTGCGGCGTTTGGAAACATTTAGGATATTGACTTGAGATTCTTTTACTCGTGAGTATGAAAGAACATGAAACGAATATGTCGGAAAAAAATAACGGAAAGAAAAGGCTCAGTCTACCATGTTGTGAATTTTGAAAATAAGCCGGAAGCCTGTCACTTGATTTTACGATTTTGAGGGGTTTTAGGTAGGAGTGTACTTTCTGCTTTAGGTCGCAGAGGTGTATATATTTTTTGTTTAATTTCAAACACAGTCAGTTAATTTCAAATCCACATTAAATGTAACTAAATAAGAACTAAAAGAGCAAAACAACGTAAGCTAAGGTTGGGTTAGGAATACAGCAGGGAAGTGGGTAAAAATAATAACAAAAGAGGTCGAGTGTGCTGCCACCTGTGGGGTCACCCCTGTATGTGGGTGTGCGTTGTGTGTTTGGGGGTGAAAAACAATGTCAAATCAAAAGCAGAATGGATGTGCGTGTGGGGGAAACGGTGCATATGTGATGTATACTGATCGATAGGTTGTACGTTTACCTGGCGTTAGTTGCTGTCCACCTGCGTGCGGCGGTCCACTTGGCGGTTGTTGTGCCATCAAACTATATGTTAAAGCATCCGAAGCTGCTAATCAGACAGGGGAGGCGAGGCGGAGACAAATCGGGTATTCAGGGGAGACGGAGACAGCGACAGCGAGTGGGCAGGATGCGAGAGAGAGAAATTAAAAACAATGTTTTATTCTCCATTCATTAATTTGACTGCTTTTATGCTTGAGAATTTTGGGATCTTGTTTGGGGGCAGACACCGCGAGCAAAGCAACGCAGGAATGAGCGGGCGAGCGAGAGGCAGGTGGATAGAGACAGAGAGAAAGGGTTTGGGGGGAGAGTGTGCTATATCTTTTTTCTATCAGTGCAATATGGTAGTATTATCACCTAAGCTATAGCCAGCACCAAAAGAAAACGTGAGTAAAGACCAGAATCCTATACTTTGTACAATATTGCAAGAAGCTCTGTTGCTTTCATTTTCGCGAAGAACTTACGAAGAGAAATTCGAAATTTCGCTACAATTTACATATTAGCAACTTTTAAGGGAAACGTAATACTTATCTCACCACAATTTGACTTGTATTAGGAATAGACGACAATTTCAGCTATGCGAAGATCACAATGGGGCCTGCAGGTACACAACAGCGGACCACAATTGACCCTACAAGACGGCCTAGCAACTCATGCATACCCCAAAGTGCGTGCGTGAGTGTGTGAGCTTTCCTGATCCTAGATTCCTACATATGAAACCCATTTTTGACCCTGTCCTATCAGTCTGAGGGGGTCTTGTCTAGTGGCTTTCAGTTTGCTTGCGGTTTCTCCTCCACCCATCCATCGAATTTCGTCTTCCTCGCGAGGAGGAGGCTTCAACATCATCATCATCAACGTCTCTTCTTCTTCTTACCACTGCTATGCGTCACTTTCGGACCCTGATGTAAAATTTGTTGCGTCTGTTGCTGTTGCTGCTGCTGTGTGTGCGGATGTTGCTGCTGCTGCTGCGGGTGATTGCTGCGGTAGCTGAACAAGAATCCTGGCTGCACGAGCGTGGCACGCTGCTGCTGATGTTGCTGATGTAAAGCCAATTGGTGCTGTTGTTGTTGTTGTTGTTGTTGTTGTTGTTGTTGCTGCTGCTGCTGCTGCTGCTGTTGCAACTGTTGCTGGTGACGCACGGCAACAACAACGGTATTGCCGCCCACCTGTTGGTATTGATAGGTACCAGGCGGTGGCAGCAACTGCTGCTGTTGATGCTGTTGTACAGCAGCAGCAGCGTTGCTATGTTGCTGCTGGTGTTGGTGCTGCTGCTGCTGTTGCTGCTGCTGTGCTGCTGCCGCTGAACTCACACAAGAACCCGTCTTGCCACGTGAACTGCGTCGCAGTGAGGAGTGTTGTTGCTGCTGCTGATTGTACGTAACCTGTTGCTGGGGCGGCACAAAGGTAGCCGTTGCTGGCACCACTCCTGCCGCTCCCGCTGCTGCCGTATAGCGAGTGAGCTGAGGCGGCGGCGGCTGCTGTTGCTGGTAGAGGGCTGGCGGTGGCCCGGCGCCTGTGGAGGTAAAATGGTGTGGTGGTGGAGTTTGATGCAACACGGCCACTGAATTGTGGTAATAGTGCTGCGGCTGATGCGGCTGCTGATGATGCTGATGCTGCTGATGATGCTGTTGATGCTGTGCAAAGTAAGCGGCAGCAGCAGCAGCCGGTGGATAGTGTGCTGCTGCTGCTGCCGCTGCTGCTGCTGCTGCGGCGGCTGCTGTTGGTGTCACAAAGGAAGACAAATGTGCAAATTGATGTGTGGGCAGCAGTTGAGGTGGCTGTGGTTGTTGTTGCTGCTGTGACGGAGGTTGAGGCGGTTGCTGTTGCTGCTGTTGCGCTGTCAAGGCATATGGCGTGGTAGTGGTTGTTGCCGACGTAAGGTGCGGCATAATGCTGTAGTCAACAACGTTGTTGCTGCTGCGCGTGGCACGTGGCCCGCCGCCACTCCCCGCCCCCTGTCCATGGGGGGCGGCACGTTGTTGATAACCGGACGACGTTGTTGCTGTTGGAGTCGCCTTTATGGTAGTTGTTGCTCCTGGTGTGTGGTTGTTTTTGGTTGTTTTACGATGTTGTTGTTCTGGGTTGGGTGTGTGTGTGACAGAGAGAAAGAGAGATAATGGTGGTAGAGGGAGTAGAGAGAGAGAGAGAGAGTGGTGGGAAGACAGCTTTATTTATTGATGTTTTCATTCATTTTTCTTGGGTTCTGTTTTTTTAAGTTATTTTCTTGCAGCTACACTACTTGGAGTTAGTTTTTTTTTTGTTTGATTTGGCTTGCTTTTTTTATATTTTAAGTTTAATGTTTAATGCAAAAAAAAAAACAAGATTATTTTGAGCGCAGTGTGTTTGATTTTTGGCTTTCAAAAAGTGGTAATTAATAGCAGGGGGGAATCGGGAGAGGAGGAGACTGAACGACTTTCTGTCGCTGACAATGATGATGTTGCTGCTGCTGTCGCTGCTGATGTTGCAGTTGCTGCAGTTGTGGCTGCTACTGAATCTCTCTCACACTAAGCTAAGCGCACAACACGCACACACACACACGCACCGCACCTTGTGCTCTGTTTAATTAACTCGCCAATTTGCTGCTTAATTTTTATGCTGCTGCTGTTGTTGTTGTTGCTGCTGCTGCTGCTGTAAAGTTGCTGTTGCTGCATTTCTCTCTCATCTCTCTCTTTTTCTCTGCTGCTGCTGCACACACACACATATGCCGGCCTTTGTTGACACCAAAAGAAACTCGCACCGTAGTCGCCTTTTTGTTTATTGCTTTTGTGCTCAAAAACAACAACATCATCATCATCATCAACAACACAAGCATCTCAGCATTTCAAAATTATTCTTCGGCTCGAAAATCAAGCAATAAGAAGATATAGATCATGTTCATCACTTTTCGCTTTAATCCAAAATATGATTCAGTTCAAATGGTTTGAAATGAAATAAATGAACTACGTTTGCAACAACAACAACAACAACAACGTGCAAAAATAAACTTTTTGGGAGGGTTCAAAATATATGCTTGTAGATCTCCAAGCTTTAAATAAAATAAATCTCAACACATCTCTTCTCTCTAGTGGCGTTGTTGCCTAGACATCGTGCCTGTCTGTAGTCGTTATCCAACACTGACACTCGAGTGCGACACCCCCGCACACCAAATAATAAATATGTATAGAGAATAACATATGGAATAATAGTACAAGAAACCCCAACCGATTCTTGCATAAATAATAAAATCTCTATCGTGGTATATATAAACAAATAATGAGGGGTTAAATTATAATGTGGGCGTTTTTTGTTCTTAGCAATTCAATGAAAGGCGTACGGTAAAAATAAAACAATATAAATGAAGGGCAATGAGGGGGCGGGGTCGAAGGGTCGATGCATGGGTACAGGTAATGGTGGTGGTAATAAGTTCGACCACAGGTGACAGCACAGCCGAAAGTTCTGAACACTTTTTTCCTGGATTAATAATGCTCACTTGGAACACACTTTTATAGGGTGTTTAGTTACGTACATGCAATTTAACAACAAAGTACTCCTCAACTAGACTCACTTCGACTACGAAACTGTCTTAATCAGCGCTATACTATGCACAATATATAGAGTTTATATATATTCCGCTTCCAGACGGCGCAATGTACGAATTCAGACTGCCAGCCCGATCGTTTGTCGCTGGCATTTTTGAGTGCGTTGGCACCGCCAACATTTTTGTTGCCTTTTTATCAAAATCGCAAAAACAGTATACAGTAGACACTGGAGGAATAGCTAGCCCGACAAGACGAAAGCACTTCGCAGAAGAAATGCTTCGTCAATGTGTAAGTGTTCTTGTTGTATTTACTTTTGCTCCCCACTGATAACAAATGCACGAACTGATACGACAATAAAAATCACATTATGCCAACAGCAATGCAAAAAGTTAAAATCATTGTCTAGCCGAAAAAGGAATGGCAACACTGCAAAACTAGCACCTTTTAAATTGAAATTGGAAAACTCCCTAACTAAAAAAGCTTTCTTGCGCACAATTGAAATAAATACACGTGGATATCGTTCACTCCCTGTGCGCATTTCTCTCCTATTTAAGTAGGCAGTTTTAAATAATGAAAAAATGCCAATAACAATTCCACAATTGCTCTTTGGGCAATGAATAGATTAATTTCCCCAGGTTTAGGATATAATAAATTATATTAATATAAAAGGCATGCTAAAAATTGATTCGGTTAAGCTGAAATGATAACCGAATCTCCGGGAAATTCTCTACCAAGTTACCAAGAAAGGACAATTTAATATCTACACAACAAAAGTGGGGGAAACAAACGAAAAGGATTTACGTAAATATTTACAAAGCAGGCGTAGTCTACATACGATACGATTTTAAAGTTTAAGCAGATGGATGCAGTGCACACTGAGAAATCATTAAATCGCTGAAACTCACCACCAAGTTCACCAATCAATTGATGGGCAAGATCACTGTCCGAGAGGTCCTCCTCGTCGATGTCCTCGTCCTCGATATCGTCGTCCTCGTCGTCGACCTCTTCCTCCTCTGTGATCTCGTCCTCTTCAGCAACTATCTGTGCGTCTTCCCCGTAGGACGAGTCGGCAGAGTTAACAATCTCGTAGAATCTCTCCTCCTCTTCCTCTTCTTCCTCGTCGTCGTCCTCTTCCTCGTCGTCGTCGTTGTCGTCCTGCTCTTCAGACTGGCTCTCCGCCTCCAACTGTCCCCGAGTGTGGTTGACAGTGGCCTCTTGGGAATTTAGGGACTCCTCTACGGCAGGCAACTGCCTCTCCACGTCCAGATTCCCGTGCTCTGACTGCTGCTCCTCAGCTCCAGCTTCGGTTCCAGTTGCCAATGATCCGGAGATCTCTGTTTCCAGTTGATTTTGCTGCGAGTGGCGCAAACTCTTTCTATGCTTCCTGTAAGCACTCGACTTGCTGCTGGATCCTTGGCCTGCTGCAGGTGCCTGCAGGCGACTCTCACTGACGTTGGTTGCAGCCGCTTCCTCTGGCCTCTGAACCAACTGCTTCGATAACTTTTGGGAGGAGCGTGTGTGGCTGACCTTTCGTGTCTTGCGGTAGTAGTTCAGCAGATTGCCACTGCGTCCGGTGCGAGCAGCACCTGCTGCGCCTCGCTGAGGAGTGTCCTCAACCACGGACCTCGATCCACCGGGGCTGGCCTTGCGTTTGTTACTATTTGTGCCCGGGAAGCTGCTAGAGCTAGTATGCGCTTGAATCTGGTAGTGTTGGTGGCGCGCTGCTGCCCTGCTTGTACTGGGCAAATCGTCCGGGGAAACGGTCTTGGAGCGAGTGCGCTGGGCCACACAATCGGCGCCGAATGCCGGATGGGGCGTCTGTTCAGTAACTCCGGCTGCTCCTCCGCCGAGTTCTAATCCCAAGGACTCGTGACTATTGTGCTCTGCCGGCTGTCGACGGCGTTTCCTTAGCGGCGAGCCGAGCTCCACCAGCTGATCTCCGCCGTGCAACGCTGAAAAAGGCATCGGAGAAAAATCAGAGGTACTTTTTATTAACCACCAAATAGACGGGTGTATTTTTTTTTCTGGTCCAAGGGATTTTTTATAGCTGGGATTGAGGGAAACGATTTTCTGGGGTTTGAAATTTGGATAATTATTTTACAAATTCATGAATTGACAAAAGTACATAAAGTATGTAGCACAAATTCCATCGTTACTTGATTCGAAGCAGAGTCTAGACTCTAGACTCTAGAGTATGATAGAATTACACAGGGTAATCTTTTCTGCTGCTGAAATGATCTAATCTGAGGGCATATTCCGGTGGAAATATCGTTTTATTCCACCTATACGAGAGCCCCCTCTCACTTGCGCTTTCAGAAGCCGAACGACTACCTTCTGCACTTCTTTTGTATCTAGATAAGGGATGTGTATGTTATGTCAAGCCAAGAGGACAGACAACCCAAAATAACAATTTTAGGCCGCTGCGTCCGTTTGGTTCCGCAAGTGTAGATCGCTTTCTATCTTCAAAAACGTTTAAAATTTGCAAAAACTTATTTGAGGCCAGACAAAAAAGTACCTACAAATGTGGAATCAAAACTGATTTGTGGGTCTGCCAGAAAGATTTGTACAATTGTTTCTATAAAATGGTTTATCCCAATCGTTTTCAAACTACGCTATGCGTTCCATATTTTTAACTCTACACATTCATAGAAAACTTACATTGGTGGCTACTACTGCGATTGATGTTACCTCTGCTGTTGCTGCTGCTACTGGTGTTAATGCTGTTATGCTGGTGTTGAAGCTGACGCTTGCGACTGCCGGGTGAAATCGATTGGTCACCAGGATTGGTCGCGATAGAGTTGCGTTTCGAGATATGGGGCTCCTTGCTGATGTTGTTGTTGTTGTTTATTGCTGCAGAGGAGTGGCGGCCTTGACTGCACGAACGACGGGTGGCGGAGGATGATGCAGTTGCTTTTGCTATTGCCGCTGAGGTGGTGACTTCGTTGACGGATGTGACGACAGCAGAGGGCAGTGGTGATGTCGGATGGGGGTTGTTGCGTTTTTTGTTCTTGCTGTGGCTCTTGTTGCTATGGTTGTTGTTGCGTCGCCGCTGTGACGAGTGGTTTGATGTTGTTGAATAGGCGACAACAGTGTTATTATTAACTAATGCTGTAGATGTTGCTCCCGTCGCTGTATTACTGCCGTCGTTGTGCTGCCCCTCCGTCAATGCAGAGAGCGATTGACTTTTAACGGATTCGGCCATAGACGACACTTAACCGCACCGGCATCGAACACACTAAACATGCCAACACAACCAATAATTGAATATTGATCTCGAAATGTTTACTTTTTGAATCGATGATGCGATAACGGGTATATCATGCAAATTGTCTCTAAAATTAGATTTAAACTTCGTTTTTCGCAAAAGTTTGTCTTTTTTTCTTTAGTCATAACATGATAATCGATCTTTGATATATTTTTATGCACTTCACTGTTTCACAGGTTATCCTTATGCCGATTTGCTTTATTGTATGCTTCGCCGGACAGAGTTTTGTGCTGGAAGAAAAGAGGAGAAAATTCTGTTAAAACGATGCGAGACGAAAAGGCAAAATAGAAGGGATTTTATGCAGTCACGTTGCTGTGGAAACAGAGACAAAGAAGCAGTTATGTATGTATGTATGTATATTCGGCACATATATAATTATGGATTTATTAAAGGTTTATATAGAACGCTTTGAAATCCAAAATTCTATAGTACTTTAAGGCATTACTGAAACCGTCACACCTTTTAGTTGAAAAGGTACATATGGTAGGTAAGAGGTACTTTTTAGTATAATCACTCATTTTGAAAATTAACCTAAAACTCTAAACTCCGAAATTCTACTGTAGAACCCAAGTAAATGGAAAATGTGACTTCAAAATAGCTACACAGGAGAAGGAACTAAAAAAGAGACGTAGCCTCACCCCAGTAGCTCGAAAGTACAGAAAACTGAAATGCAGACAAGCGAAGTGATCGACGAGCAGGCAGGAAATGTTGAAATACTGAGTAGGTAGCGTCCAAATGGAGAACACAGCCGAGAGAGCCCACAGAACTAGTAGAACCGAAAAACACACAACGAGATATGAGGGAATACACGTCACTCTTTGGGCCTCTATATAGCATTCAAGTGAATGTGAAAAACCGGCTCAACTCAAATCAGGGGTAGACAGAAAAAAGGGAGAGGGAAGACAGACAAAAGAACGAAACGGACATTGCTAAAAGGGAAATGCACAAAGGGCATATTTTACAATTTTATTCGATTTTTTGTTAAGGACAGGTACACCACGCAGACAATGGAAAATGCCACAAGCACATGTATCCCCATTCACCTCTATCGATTTAAAACAATGAACATTTAACTGCAGCTAAGCCATTTTATCTAGCAATCATACTATAAAAAATATTTTCATTAGTTATACTTTTACTCTTATTTCAATTGGTACTTTTGTAAATATATACAAAAATTATAAACACTTTTGTAGGTATGCCGAAGAAAATATTACCAAGATCCACTATTTAGTGTTTAAAGAAGTTGATTTTCCTGCAAAACAAACGCCATGTTGGCACCACAGAAGAGCAATGAAAACTGAAAACTAAAAACGAAAAACTGATAACAATGGAGATAATTCATGCACACAAACACCACCTAGAAAAAGATACACACCACCGTACTCACAAACTCGGGAGAACGCACATCCGAACCACTTGAGCTCATTTTGTCAACATGTGAAAACTGTAAATAAGTTAACAGCTGTTTGTCAGCAGCAGCCACCGACACGTGCAGGCAAGCGAGAGCGAGAGAGAACCAATCAGAGAGGGAGCGAGAGCAAGAGCGGAATGAGAGCAAATGTTTTGAGTGAAAAGATTAAGCGCACTTACACTCGCGCACAGCTGTGTTAATCAGCTGTTCTCGGCCGTTTTGTTTATGTTTTGATTTTCGTAATTCCCAGCGTGGTCGTGCATGTGTATGTGTTGGCTATCTGCCCCCTCTTCCTATGTGTGTGCGAGCGAGAAACAAGTTCTGCGAGCGTGTGTTAGTGAGCGCTGCCATGCTTGCTTCGCTGCCAGATAGAAAAAAAAAGATGGAATGAAAGAAAAACCAGCAAGACAGAGGCTTTTTGCCTTGCCGTTGAGTACTTCCCCTTCTTAAATCAGAACGTGTTCTGTTTTGATCTGCGCCCTTTAAATACATTATGTATTGGGAAACCCTTATACCAGCCGATATGTATCGCATATAACCAAAAAAATGCGTAGTTTCAACATGTCTGCCCTTTTACGATTCGGTTTACTTTATTTTTTTTGTCTCATTTTTTCACTTCCAGTTTGTGAGCTGCTTCAATGACAATTCCACTCAAATTTAATAGCCAAACCCGAAATGCACAGGCTAGCTTAACCAAAGTACATAAATAACACAGAAAAAAATTTAAAAAATTAACTCCGAGTACAGAAAAATTGAGTTCAAGGCCGTCAAAATGAAACCCACAACAGACCAAACAAACGACCGACGTCAACGGTTTTGGTTTGTTGGAAAATTAGATTTTTGTATATGTCTGAGACAGAGTTTTCATTTGTTTTTCGTCGGTCAGAGATGACAGCGTGATTCAACTGGGAACAGCTGGACTGACTAGCGCATGGGATGATTTCCCTAGGTGTTTTTCTTTATTTTAAGTTAGATGTGAGATTCTGTGCTATCATTAAATAATAGCAACCTGACAGAACCTTCTGAACGTGACATTATTATTTAGATGTAAACGGAAATTTTGAAGGTTACGTCCTGACAACAAAATATGTTATGCTATTAGAATTTGTCTACTTGTTATTGAAAATGAAACTGGGCAACTGCCGACAGCGCCGCGACCGGGCCATATAATCTATCCACCACAGCCACTATATCTACTCGTATCGCTGCCCCACAAGTTTTTCACACCAAAAGCGCACACGAACAAAAATGAGCGAGGCCACAAATGGCAGCGCCTTCATGCACGAGTGTGCCAGTGTGAGTGTGTATGTGTGTGAGTTGCTTTGCGTGTGGCAACTCCAACATATGGCGACTGCCATTGTGGTTGCTGCCTTTAATAGTCAATTGAAAAATTATCAGAAAAAAAATTAAGGAACTCGGGCAGGATCCTCCCCCATTGCTATTTTCTGTGATGAAAATTGTCATTTCCATTATCTTAAATTAATTCGTAGGTATATTTCTAAACATATTACAACCTTCGTACAATTGGTTATTACACAAGCATTTATATTCCGTGTTTGACTTTTGCATGAAAAAGATGGTGGTTCGAGTGAGAATTTCGATAGTAGTAAGACTCAAATTACCCTTCAGCCCTTCACGGCAACCCCCAGAAACGATGCGGGAGTGCGACAACCCTGGCCCTGGGAGCATAATTGATAACAGTTTGTGTCTGTGTGTGCTACACACACACCCCTTCCGACCAGCCATTCTACCCCATCTTAATTGTTCCCCTGCTCGTTATGCATTGTGCGTGCTGTGCTGTGTTGTTGGCATTGTTTGTAACTTATTTGAATATCGTTGTAAAAACGCAGTCGAGCGCATATTGAAGCTGGTCCGAATAGTGGCACAGTGACTAGCAGTAGGGCTGGCTGCCCTGGCAAGTTTTCTATTTTCTGCTTTCCTTTCCCCCATTGCAACGTCGCGTTTTCCTTCCCTTTCCGATTCCAAGTGTTACGAAACCTGCCTACGCACAGCTGAGCGTGCGAGCGAGACAGCCTACACATGACCAACACAGCGACATATCTGACAGCTGGGGTCAAGATAACAGCACAGCGGACTTCAGTCGTAATAACTTTTGTAGTTCTCTCGAAAATAAGAAATCATAAAAGAAACCTTTTATAAATATTTAACTTGATTTAATTTAAATTATTGATTGCTCATTTCAGTTTTACTGTACTGTTACATTGCTCTCTCATTTCAACTTTACTGTACTATTACAAGATTATATAGAGACAGGGGAACCAATCGAAACCTTAACAATACAAATACTTTAAAAGGAAGTAAACAAATCCTGGTAGTACTATAATGTTGACCTCTGCTGTGGCTTTTAAGTTGGATCAAACTGAATTGTGTCGCACTCCCCCGAAAAGGGAATTACGTAGTTCGACTTGGTCGGATAAAAGTAAAAACGCAATAGAAACGCCACCTGGCAACCCTATAGACTGGGTGGGTGAGCAATTCGCTGGGTGGCAGTGGACAGGCATGCAACAATTAAACTCTGAAGGTTTTTACGCCACACTTGGGGAGTACTTGGGGTCTTCAGACGCAGGGTCAGCAGTGGAAAACTTGTTGCCAAGAGTAGGGCAATCAGAGGTGTATATCCAGTGAAAAATGCAAGTATAAAGCCACATAATAGTATCAGGCCTTTACACATCTCGTTATGTACACAATAAAACATATACGCATACAGACAGGCACCAACACACTCGCACACTGAACGTCTGCTATATACAGATATACACATTTCTTGGCTGCACTTTCCACAAGGTGAAAAACAGAAAGCAAGAAGTAACTAAAAGCTGTGTATTGAGCGTCAGATTCCGTTTAAAGTAGTGGTAGTTTTCCAATTAATAAAATAAAAATTAATTGAATTTCGATTGTACAAAAAATTAAAGAAAGAAAAAAAAAAAAGGGGAGCACACGGCGCTGCATGTGAGAGAAAGAGAGCGCATGAGGGGAAGCGCATGACGACGTATACACAGACACACACCACACACAAACACAAAGGAGGAAGAGAAGGTGGAGGTGGAGAAAAATAAGTCTCAGTATGTACAACAATATAACGAAATCAAGCGAGGAGCAAAACTTGATGCATACACAATTTGTGTGATTTGCATGCAAGAATTTCGTTTTTAATTCAAGTCCAATGCAGCGTAATAAATAAAATTATATAAACAGCACCACCTTCACACAGTATGTATTGGGTATATAGAAAAGCAGTCGTTTGCATTTTCCTCTGACTTTTCAGCTCTGCACGCACTCAAATCCAACTCACGAATGAAACAGAAAAAGAGACGACAGAAACGTCAGCAGTGTTCAACGGAAAATGGCGACTGCGAAGAGAGCGCGCCCCACTGAGAGGGCCCAGTTCGAGTGGAAGAGAGCGAGTGGGAACGCTATGTGGGGTCAGGCTATAAAGATTCGGCATGCTGGTATTTAATTATTAACAAATTGTTTCTAAGAACACAAATCAAAAAGTGTGCCTAGTGCATTCAAAAACAAATTAACCAGCGACAAGAAAAACTCAATCTCCTCGAAAACAGGTCACTCAACCCCTGAGAATGAGGTCAACAAACCTCTCTCTCTCTTTCTCTGTGTCTCTCCTTCCATCTACGTTGTACTTGTTTCAGCCCAACACCTTACTTTTAGCATTTTCCTTATGTGATATTGGTAAGCTGTAAACTGATTGATTTTTTAAATACAAAATATGTATATAAATAAGTTTAAATTACTAATTTGTTGTTACTCAAAATGGCCGTGTGGGCATAAAATATCGAGAACCAGTGAGACTAGCTCTCTTTGTTCTTTTTGGGGGTCGCACACTCGCTGCTTTTGTACTCTTTGTCGATTTGTACTCCCGCTCATTTTACATATACCTGTGTGAAGGCCCGTTATTATAGTTGACTTCTCTCCACAATTGATCAGCTGATCGCGCGAACGAGAGCGAAGCGGAAAATTCATGTGCGAGAGAATAAGTGAGAGTTGTTAACAATTTACAACAATTCTAATAGGGTCGCCAGAGTATCAAATATACTCAGCTGACTTCCTCAAAAGGAGCGTGTTTGCGTATGTGTGTGGGTATATAGAAGGTAAAGAAACCAAAAAGAAATAAAGGGATAAAAAAAAACATTTTATAATTACCATTTACTTACACTAATTTTAATAATATAGAATTCTTTTATTTACATATCCAATAACTTATATTTCCTAAAAACTAACCCGATACAACAATTCTTAAAAAATTAATAACGAGCCCAAGTGCGAGTAAATT
>JAEIHY010016817.1:0-12125 GCA_018904565.1 Drosophila tsacasi | reverse complement strand
AAAAGAAGGGTTGCCCGAGGACCACACACACAGCTCTCCCTTCCCTTTTTTTTTTGTATTTTTCCCCTGCCCCTGTGTTTGTTAGCGACTGAAAAAGCCGGGCTGTTACATTTCCCCCAACGCTTTTGTTTTGTTTTCCTTATTTTTGTGTTTTTTTTTTTTACACAAACTTTTGTCGCAAGTTTGCCTTTGTCGCCTTTTGTCTCGCTTATTCAACCCTTTTTTCTGTGTGTGTTTTTTAGGTACACATCCTGTTCTGAAATACTTTATACTTCCTCGCCGCCTGTCCCCCGTCCCATGTGTTAATGGCAAATTAAAATTCACTTAACAACATTCCACTTTAGTTTCTAATTTGAAATTTCATTTCAACACTGCAGTGCTCTCTCTCTGTCTCTCTCTGTCTCGTTTTTTATTCAAATGCCCAAAAATCCTCGTTAAGAATTTATGAGCCGGAGCCACAAAAGCCGCAGACACCGCTCATGCAATTTGCATCCTGTGGGTGAAGGACCATTTCCTCGTTCCTCCCCGAGTTCCGAGAGGTTTTTCTGTTATTTTTTTTTTTTTTTTGAGAGAGTTGAGAGAGGGTTGTCAATAATAAATAAGGAATGCGGCTGAAGAGAGCAACAACATTGAGGAGATAAATATATACAAATTGGGGAAAAAGGAAGGCCTAGATGCTCTGAAAATGTCTAGAAACTTGGACAAGATATATTAGAAATATTATATTAACAAGAAGAAATATTATTTATTTATGTATTTTAAATGGAAGGAACTTTATCCTTTGTAAAGCTTTAAAGAAATTTCTTATAAATGTAGTTTAAAATATATTTAAACCCAAACTTCTAGGCTATATCCTTAACAAATAAATCCCACTTAATGCTTAATCGCAAAATCGCTTCACTCCCAGATTTTCGCTTTTTCAACGAGAGGGTATGCAAAATAATGCCCAGAGCCCTCGTGTCCTGGGCTCTTCATATTTCCTTGTCCTCTGGGAAGGCCGGCATCTTAAAAGCTTCTGTTCCACCTTCACCTCACTCTCCAAGGACACACACATACTGTACACACCCCTTTGGGCCAGAAGGCTTGCTCAATTGAAATCAATTAAAAATCAATCAACTCAAATGTAGTGAAAAACAATTTTTAATTGAAAAGCAGAAGCAGAAGCAGAAGCAGCAGGAGCAGAATCCAGACTGGACGACGCTGAAAGGAAGCTCACCTGGCGGCACCTGGGTGTGCTGAAAGCAGAGTGTTGAGTGTTGAGTGCTCAATCCCGAAGTTCAAGTGGCTTCCACATCCACTTGGCAGCAGGGGAGGAGTGAAGCAGGAAGGGACATGCGGACAGAGACTGAAGAGCGACGGAGAGGGGGCAGAGTGCATGAATATTTTATGAAGATAAATAAGGATAAAAACTTCAAACGACCACCAAAAGTGGTCGCTGCTTGAAAGTGGACCAAGACCAGGACCAGCTTGCCGAAAAGGGGTGTAAAATGGTTGCAGGAAATCTGAGGCGGACACACTGGGCGTATGAGCAATGGGAATCGGGCATTTTTGGCATTTTCATTTGCATTTGCATTGCCCAAACCCAATTGAAATCGAAATCAAAGAGCACCAGCTCCTACATTTGATTGCCAATGCGCTCCAACTTTTTGCCAACAACATATGCTGAAAAATAGTAGTTAAAAAAGCAGGGAAGGGGTGAGGGGGGTTAGGGCTGCCTCCATTTGGGGCATGGACAACCGCTAATGGTGTCTGCGGCCAAGTTGTAGGAAAAATAAGTTTGAGATTACCCTTTAAGCTTAGGGAAAACTAAGGAATATAAGTACAGAAGGTGTAAAATATACAAATTAATATATTCTGTTAGAGTTTTTTACTCCTAAACTCCTCTTGTAATGCAAATTCTGGAAAAATAGGTAAAAAATATCTCTTGCAAGCTTATAGTTTGTTTATTCGTTTTAGATCCAGTATTTTTCCCTTACATTTACCTTGTCCTATGACTTCTTCCTTATCCCTTTACCTATTCCCTTCTAAGAGGTACCAATCATGTCCTTAGACCCACTTTATTCCCTCTCAAAAACTTCGTTTAATGAACTTTTGGCCATCGCCTGCATTATGAGCCGAACAGCAATAACAACAAAAAACTAACAACAAACAAAACGACAAACAAACAAACCAACAAACCGACAAACAAACTGCAAACGGAATAATGGTTGAAAAAAAAAGAAAAAAAAAATATATATATAGAAGCCAAACTCATTTCAAAGCTATTAGGCGAAGTAGAAGGAAAAGTCCAGCGGAAAAACTATGCGTTGCACCAGGCAAGGAAGCGGAGAATAAGAAGCGACGTGAAGTGGAGAGAAAGAACTGGAGAATAACAAGGATAATGCCAAGAACTGAAATTAGAAGAACGAGTCTAACTTAATTACATAATCCTTAAAGACTTACCTTGTAAATTTAAGCTCGATTTAAGGCGTTAATCCCTCATTTTAGACCCAAGTTTGAAATTCCAATCGTGAGTTCTGAAAGGAGACATATTTAAAGTGTTAATTGTAAGTCAGTGAATTTTAGCTAAGTGACTTTTAAAGTAAATAATAATAGGTAAATATTGAATAGTAATAAATATTATTCATGGATTTATTGCTACTTTATCGTATTATTATTTTGGTCCGATAATTATCGCTTTACTCGATTATTATTTTATGCTGGCATCGATTGCTTTATGAGCAAACCTTATGATAGGATTTTTCTCCTATATCTCAGTCGGCTTCTCCCCTCCCCTTTGACCCTTTACAATTTCTGCAGAGGCGTTCATGCGTTGGAAAACCTTACACACCCCCCAAAGGGTCGGAGGGGCGGGCGCCACTCAATGTAATGAAGGTCATTAGAAATGTACTTTGAGCTGGCAAACGGAGGCAAAAAAGTGCGTAGCACAAAACAAGAACAAAAAGACAGAGGGCCGCCACTCTCTCTTTCGCACGCATTTTCACCGCCTTTCCATCGCTTTTCCTTCACTTTTCCCCCTTCTGCGAGTGCGGGTTTCCCCCGTACTTTCCCCTCCGATTTGGTAGGCAGCTTTGGGTCATTAGGTGACGCCTGTCCATGGGCACAAAACGTAATTAGTCGACGACGACGACGACGATGACATCGAAACATGTAAAGTGGAGCGCTCCACTGACCCAACGATCCATGGCCCAGTGCCACGCCCACCCGCCTCTCGCATTGATGGCAGCAGCCAAAGTCTTGGCAAAAAGTTGGTAATTAGGATGTTTGTGCTGCTGACAGACAACGCCAGGGAAGGGTAAAGGATGGGGCAACTGAGCAGGGTCACAGGATCTCTGGGAATCTCTGGCTCCGGGATTCTCCGAAGGGTTAAGTGGGTTAGGGGTTAAGGCGGCTGGGGGGGCATTTGTAAATTAAGTTGACATCTTAAGTTGAACTTGTTTAATTAGATTTTATCATTATAATCAAGTCAACAGTGGCAACTCGACACGACTCTCGTTGTTTGCCCTTTCGCCCCGTGTCCTTGAACCTAGTCTCCTCCAGTTCCCTCTCTCTCTCTCTCTCTCTCTTTTTATCTGTCTCTTTTTCTCTACAATCCAATTCCCTTGGAGTTTCAGGTGTCCCTTTTTGCTTAATTAGAATTTGCATTCGTGTAAGTATTTTTAAGCACTTTGCTCTTTTGTCTCCGCCGAGACGAGGTAATTTTATTTGATTTTCCATCTTCCCAGGCATATCTCAATGGGATCTCCTCGCTTTATCTTTCTCTTTCCCAGGCTTCCTTTCCGCTTTTCCTGCTCCTGTAGCCTTTATTCGTTCAAAGCCAATCAATTTCTGAATGCAACATTGTGACTGGGAGAGCATTTCGTTGCTGTTGCTGTTGCTGTTGCTGTTGCTGTTGCTGTATTGCAGCTGCATTTGCTTTGCACATTTGCAACAGTAAATCGCATTGATTGAGACTCCCTTTCGGCATCAAAGTGTTAACAATAAAACCCAAGCTGCTCCAATACGAACCAAATATATATAGAAAATATATATGTGTTGAGGGAATTTTCTCCTCAATGGCTAAAATGTGGCAAATGCTGAATGGGGAAAACTCAGAGCGAGAGAGCCAAGGATGAATGCCAAAAGGAATCCTTTTCCAATTTCGCTGATGAAATGACAAAACCGATCAGCACACATATTCATCTGTGTGAGTGTACGTATTTTCCCACCCGCCACACAAAGACACATTGTGTGTGCGCTTAGTGGTGCTAAATAAATAATCAGAAATGAATAAATCAGGGTTGGAATACTTGACCCAACCACTCAACAATAACGCATAGTATTTATGTTTGATTTGGGCCAAGCGATTGACAAAGTCTTTAAAGCTCATTTAACTACACAGTCCGGGGGGGTATTTAATTAGCAAAACATTTGTATATTTTAGGGAAATACATTTGAAATCAGAACAGGCTTCTTGGCTTGCCATTTTCTTAACTTTTAAGTGCCTTTAAAAATATGTTAACTGAGCTAAAAACACATGAAGATGCTGATCAAAAATATATATGATTTATTGAGTCGGAAATGACGCCTTGCTAACTTCTGACTTAAATTATAATACCCCTGAAAGGGTATAAATATCATCCACTTATTTTATCCACATATATTTCAGCCTTTCCTCAATTTATTTTGCATTATTCTCAGAAAACACACCCGCTTTTTCCCCCTGTGTAGGCAATCCTCAGGCATCCTGATGCGCTTCAATTACTCAAGCAGTCAATGCCACACGGCATGCCGGCAACTGGGAACATTGAACGCTGAAGTGCCAACGTCGACGGCAACTTGTGTACTTATTTTTAAACGTATTAGGGAAGCAGCTCACTAAGGAGTCGCCGCCAGCAGCAACAGCAGCAACAGCAACAACAGCAGCCTAGGCAAAACAAAAAATAAAACACACCCATTAAAAAACAACAACCAAGAAGAAAGAGTTGCAGTTGCAGTTTGCATTGAATAAATGATGCACGTGCAAGGTAGAAATTGAAGAAAAACAAAAAAAAAAAAAAAAAAAAAAAAGGGTTGAAAAGATGGCTAAGACGAGGGCTTTTCATGTCTGGTATCGACAGTTTGTTCTGTCTGGTTTCACTGTTGTTTTCCCTTTGTTTTTCCTGTGGCTTTCCTCCGCTTTGCATTCCAAAACCATTTGAAATTCGCACGTAAATCGGACAAATGGCATCTCGTTTTCGGTCGTAAATTATTAATCGCCTAATGTGACATGTTTTGAAGTTTTGGTTGGCAGAGCTTAAGGAATAATTTATGTGCGATTGTGTGTGATTTATAAGAAGGGGTAAGCGAACGGGATTAAGTTGAAAATAAACAATAAGGAGAGTAATGGCTTTTCTTAAATAAAATTAAGTGCATTTAGGGAAGTGAGAAGGAAGTTTTCCTAGTTTTTACTTGGAGCTGGCCACTCTCCAATGCTGGGCCAGCTTATTAGCCAAAGGACACTGCATCATCCTCTTTTTTTTGGGGCCATAAGTTATGCAACATTTCCACGCGGCGCGAAAGTGTCAAAGCTTAAAATTCTTAAACGACCAAGAGAGCAGCAAGGGCTCAAAAAGATATATACAGACCCCTCTTCTTACCCCTGACTTAACACTTTGCAGTTCAAGTTTTTGTTTCCTCGCACTTATTTTTACTTTTTGACAGTCATAAATTTGCGTCCAGCATGAATTCGACAGCGAACTAAGAGCGTAAAAGAGGAAAATGTTCCCATTTCCCCAGCTCCTTAAACTTTTTCGTTGAAAGGAAAAGGCGAGGTGACACAGAGGGACAGGGGGACAGAGGGACAGGCAGGGGGCAAAAGGCAAAAGGAATTCTGGGCATGTGGTGTCGGCCAACTTAATGCTGGGAATCCGTTAAGCGGAATGAAAACTTACCCACTGCAGTTGCATTTCCACAGTGGCACTGTGAAAACTAAGCAAGTTCCTTCCAACTTTTTGGCCAAGTCCAAGTCCGATCTTGTGCTTTTTGCTTATTTGTTTGTTTGCTTTTCTGTTTGTTTTATTCGCATTTTGTGTAGTCAAAACAAACGAAAAGTTTCCACTTGAATTTCCCCTATTTCTAGTTCTCCTGCCAAGAGTGGCAAGTGGAAACAAAATATTTTTGTTTCAACTTATAGACAGTTTTGGGTGGAGTTTTCTCCCAAAGAAAGTAAATGTAGAAAAGAGTCAGGGAATCGATGCAGAACACAGGGGGATATTAGCAAAGCTATTAGCATTAATGAATGAATATTTAATAATATTTTGTAGTCATTTTTAAGTCATATAAATTAATTTAGTTCATTTTTAAAGCTTACACAAAATGCAACTAAAATTTATTAGAAATCCTGCTATATTTGGTTTTTATCTCACTTTTTAACCGGTTTTAAAGACCTCTAGTAGGTTGCCTTGACTTGATAGCAAATTCATCAATTAACCGACATTTCCCCAGCTTTTTCACCTATTTTTTCCTATTTTTCCTACCTAAACTCTCCCAATTTTTTTCTGTAGTCTGAAGTCCTTTAGGATACTTGTAAAAGCGAACAAAAATCGGCTTTCTTGTCCCGCCAAAGCCACAGAACCAAACCAAACCAATCCGAACAGAACCCATCAAGACAATTTTTAATGACGCCACAAACAGACGGAACAAGCGCAGGTCCCCTGCCTGGAAAACTCCATTTCCCCCGGTGTCTGTGCTCCTGTTTTCTCTCTACTTTCCCCTCCCCCCTGATTTCCAAAGAGGATGTAATGGTGATGCTGCTGTTGTGTTGATGATGAATGCCGCCTGGCAACATTTTCAAAAACGAAACAAATGCAAATTGCTGTCATTGAGGGATATCCTACCGATTGCCAACCCGCCCTGGGGATTCACAGGATTCTGGTGGTTTTCCCGTTCCCCTTTTCCCCCCGATTAATGCAGGCAAAAGCCAGGAAAAGCAGGAGCTACAGGAGTACCCACCACAACAACAGCAGCAACGAACGCATGATTTTTGCGGTGTTTTGTGTATATTAATGCGGCTGGCAAAGTAGCTTTTAATTAGCATGTTGTCTGCGGCCGCAATTAGCCCCCCTCCTCCCTCTGATTATACCCCTGATTAACCCCCTTCGGGCTCTGCCTCTGCCTCTGCTTTTTGGGGGTTTTCAATAGCTTTTCGGTTGAGTGCCGTCAGGTTCAGGTGGAGCAGGTAGATAGTTTGAGTCAAGGGTCTTCCCTCCTCAGCTTCCCTTCTGATTAGCTCACTTTTCCGCTTTTCTGCAGAGAGCGGCTTAAAGTGGCTTAGGCTACCGCCGAGTGACTGCAAATAAGCTGCGATACGGATGCGGATACAGGGATATAGAGGGATACATAAATGTCTAGATACAGATACTTGTTGGCTTTAGGAACCTTCAACTTTTGTTGGTTGTTGGCTTAGGCTTCCAAAAGGGGATTTAATGGGGTTTAACGGAGATGGTAATTTTCATAAGGTTTTAAAAAAAAGTTATTTTATTTGAAATGGATTTTTAAAGCCTTAATTATACAGTGGAAACAGTCTATCGTCGAATTCTTATTAAATACGTTTTATTTTGAAATAAGACAGGTTTCTCCTTCAATTATTGTTAACAATTGTTCTCAGTTCGAACCCAATTTAATTAACATCAAGGATGTTAATGGATATTGATATAGGCAGCACCTATTCAAATTTATGTTGTATATATATTTATCAATATATATATGTGTACATATATTTCCCCCATTTACTAGTTCTCTCCAGTTCTCTATTCCCCCTTTTTTTTTTTAATAAAGTTTTGAGGTTCCACGCTAATTAGATGGCACGCAGGCGCATGACACAAAATGCTGCTGAGGGAAATGTTCGAGGAAAAAGAATGGGGAAAAACCGGGGAAAAGAGGGGGGAAATCTTGGGGAGAGTAGTGGCTGCAATTGTGGCTATGATTATTAGGCATAAAGTGTTGAGGTTGCCGCTGCTGCTGCTGCTGCTGCTGCCACTATTGCTTTTGTTTTTGTTTTTGTTGACTTGGCCCAGGCCTAAGTAACACGATTTTTTCTTCATTATTATTTCTTGGCACGCGATCTGACAAGTTAGACGACTTGTTGTTGCTGCTTTTAAGCACTGAGGAAAAAAAATTTGAATGTTGTATTTTTTTAATTAAGTTTTAAAAGACTTTCTAAAGGTAATTGTGATATATGTACATATAACAAATTCTGAAGACTCGAAATGATATTTTTTAATATATTCTGTAAGCTCTTCTAAGCTAGAAAACTTTATTTTATACTTTTAAATACCACTAATAAAAGATGAATTTAGGTTTCCCTTTTAATTAATTTCCTTTAATTGCATTTTATTTTATAACCAACTCCCTCCTTAAAGCCTTTTATATATATTAAAATTAAATCAATTAAAATTTGTTCCCTGTGCAGCCTATAGCCTTAGTTGCTTTTATTTTCGCTGGACTTTGAGCTAGTCAAGCAAGCTGTCGCCATCGCCTTCGGATGTCGTGTTATGCGATTTACATCGGGTGTTGGCTCTGGGTACTTTTGTTGCTCTGCTGTTTTCCCGGGAGAGCTTTCCACTCCGCCTCCGCCTCCACACCCCACCGCAGCCAGCCCCCCACCCTCGAGGCACAACAATGTGTATATATAGATTTAGAAATTATAGTTGATGGCTTACTTGCAATTAGCGGCGACTACAACGACTACTACGACTGATGGCGAATGGCTGTTAGCTGTTAGCTGTTGGCTGTCGACTGTTGGCTGTTGACTGTTGGCTATTGGCTCTTGGCTCTTGGCTGATGGTCGATGGTCGATGTCGCTGCTTGATATGACGCCGATTATACTGTCGATTGTCCCTAACGATCTGTAAAACAAACAAATGGAGAAACAAACATTTATTTGCCGGCTGCTCCCAATTATCGTTCATTAATCCATCCATCGTTCAGCTGGCAGCAGCAGTCGTGAAAAGGTCGCTATCAATCGAAGCCGATGAATCAATGTCGGACAGCTCGTTTACTGCTCATTTACCGATCATTCACACACGCATTCACGATATTAACCAGTAGCCGCGCCATGGCGAGACCCCACTTATTATCCATCCAAAAACTACACAAAGGTAATGACTACCGGGTAGTTTGATAAACCAGGTGATTCACAGGTATTGTCTGAAAAATACAACAACCTCCCATCCTCCACTAATCAGCAGTTTACTATCTGGAAATACCTCAGTTGACAACATGCAGTAAACAAGTTTGCTTAAAAAATGTGTGTGTAATCATTTCAAGATACAACGCAAATCATATAATTAACTTAACTTTATTCATGAATAAATTATAGAGTTTGAAAATATATTATGAGTTGTAATGATTGCTAATTTAACTAATCCGCGTGTGTGTCCTTATCAATAAATTTGTATTATTGATAATTTACTTCGGTCATTCATTGGCTTCTTATATATAGTATTTGGGAAACCTTCGGCAGACACAAACCCACCCAATCACATTCCTATATCAAAAATTAGTTTATCGCCTTGAGCAATTCCATTGAAAGCTGATGATTACCTATACAAAAATCAATGAAAAAGCGCACCTAAGAACGACAACTACTTATCAGCAAATTGGGATTAGATAAGGCTCATTTCCTTATCTGGGAGCGTAGGATTTTTCCACGACCACTCAACGGGAATTACGCAGATATATCTCACACCAACTTCAACAATAACAATAATAATAATAATAATAATAATGCAAACACTGATCCACCAAATCGGTGGCAGTTTCTCACGATTAAACCTGCGTTGCAGACTTTTCTAATGCGTAATCTTATCGCCGAACAGAGGTTTCACTATCTATATCCGATGTAATCTTATCATCGGACTTTTGGGCTGTCTGCCGGCTAAAAGATTCGGGGGTTAAGGCGAAACCGAAACCTCATTCATCACGTGAAAGGTGGAAAAATCATGCATGGATATGGAAATGGGTGTAAAAAATCAAAAATCTCAAGCGCATAAATAAAATATAAATATATATATACAGAAGAGGCTGGAAGGGGAACAAGAAAAAAAAGAGAAGAGGGTGTATGTGCAGACATTACATTTTCTGCTCCAAATACGCTTTTCACAATTTTCACACAAACACACACACGTTAGAGTCTAGGGAGGGACTTTTCATTTTACTTTTGCCATACGCGTCGTATGCGCAATGTTTGCTAACCAACACACACACTCGGCCATATGCATATATCTGCCTGAGTGTAAGTTGGCCCAGTCAGTGAGTGAGTCAGTCAGTCAGTCAGTCAGTCAGTCAGTCGGCCAACTGAGCCACGGGCGGCATCGCCGTCGTCGTCGTCGTCGTTGAGTTTGTTGTTTATTATGTTTTTTAAAAAAGTGAAAATTGCATTTTGCCATTTTTTTGCCTTTGTTTTTTCTGCTTCTGCCACAGCCATACTGCCTCCGTTGTTTATATTTCTTTTTGTGTTTCTAATGCAGCTGAAAATTAATTCAAAATTGCATGGCAAAAAGTGGGCGGGCGCCATGGGTTAAGGATGTGCTTTCACAGCTGGCAGCGTCGTTTGTGCGTCGGGGGAAAACTCGAATTGGAAAATGTCACAAATGAAGATGGAAGAAGAAACCACTGCAGAAATGAGAGACGTCTATCTGTGGCATAAATTAGATTGATGCTTCTATTGATTACTAGAGTTCAAGGACAAAATTTGTGTAGTACATAGAGGATTTTCTTTATATTGATTTGGGTTTATATGAACTAGAGGGAATTTTGTATAGCCTTGCAGCTTGCACTTGGATCATGAAAATCGAACATAACTAAACCAAAAATGCATTATTTTCAATTCAATTCTATAGCTAATGCTGATCGCGAATATATTTGATTTATAGGGTCGGAAATGATGCCTTCACTGCTTTGTAAGCTTCTGACTTATATATATTATACCCAGAAGGTTATAAAAATCATATTTTTCCCTGTAATCTATTATTTCCCATATTTATTTTATATATTATTTACTAAACATTTTGTATGTCTCTTAATTTGCGCTTGGGAATTTTTGGGTGCAACAATTTATTGATTGGTGCTAGTTAGTGTTATTTATATTCTTATTTAAAACTCATCATTCGCTCGAAAATGTTAATTTTAATTATAGTTTCTCCCTCTAACCTCATATATTCCTTTCCCACAATTCATTTTTGCGTATTTTTCCATCCATTTCCACTCGATTTTCATATTCTGCACACCACCCACACCACACCACACAACACCGCACTATACACTCCACTCGGCACACACACACCACTCGGTTCCATTCCATTTCATTCGCTGATTCCCGTCATTTCATTCCATTTCGTGCAATTGAACTCATTATCGTTTGATGGTGCCATTGTTATACAACATTTGGTGTCCATATCATGGCACATCTCCATCACCCAGACCCCACCATCCTCCCCCCGAGGGCATCTCTCACTCTCTCGAAAATTGCGTTTGAAAAACGAAAGTTTTGCGTTAATTTCGAATGTTTATTAACGCGATTATCGAGCATTAAATGTTTCGTTGTGTCGTTGTTTTCGGTTTTTGCGGCCAGCATTTCGAATTTGTATTTTTAGTGCTGTCGATTATTTGGAAAACTGTTGAAAGCGATGACATCTAATCAATTTGCTACAGCCCGCCCGGACCCGGGCCCTCTGCCTCCGAGCGCACATGGTTCGCTGCATTTTGCCTCGGTTGCAGTTTTAATTAAGTGTTTAATTAATGATGAGGCTCTCGAAGAGGGGGTAAAAAGGGGTGAGGGCGATGGCGGCGCAATTGAAACAGCAATTGCCGCCATCAAAAGAGGCAAATGACATCGGGTTTTCATGGAGAGGGGGTTGGGGAGCGATATGAGTTTCCCGCTTTAATTACAAGAAAATGAGCTGAAAACCAAAGCCCTAAAACGAGTTTATTCAAATGTTTAGCTGTCATTGGAAATTGCTAATTTCTGGGGGACCTTCTTCTTATATTAGTTTATTAATAGATGCCAAATTATAAGCTTATATTGAGTATAAGTATAAATATAAATTATTATTATTATTATTAAGATCTAACAATTAATGTAAAATTAAATGCTAGCATACATT